>ML309231.1:5844-56259 GCA_005239505.1 Nicotiana paniculata | reverse complement strand
GCAGTTCTTAGCACGTTCGAGGACGAACGTTTGTTTAAGTGGGGGAGAATGTAACGACCCGACTCGTTTTGAGCTCTAGCACGTCGTTTAGCGGTTTGAAGTCATAAGCAGCTCCATTTCAGGTATTATGACTCGTAGGCATGGTCGAAGTTGAATTTCAGGAAGTTCAGAGTCAAATTGGAAAGAAAATTCTCATTTTAGAAGCCTTAAGTTGGAGAAATTGACTAAGATTGAAATTTTGAGTAAACGACCTCCGAATCAGGATTTGAAGGTTCATGTAGGTTCGTATGATGATTTCGGACTTGGGAATATGTCCGGATCGGGTTTGGATACCCCGGGAGCGTTTCAGTGTGTATTGTGGAAGTCAGCATTTCTGAAGAAATTTCCTAAGTTTGGCTTGAAGTGCATTTTAGTGATATTGATGTTTGTTTGGGATTCCGAGCCTGAGAATAGCTCCGTATGCTGATTCTGGAGTTTGGAGCGTGATAGGAAGTTAATTCGGATGTCCGTAGGTCATTTTGAAGTCATTTGGCTAAAAATAGAAATTTGAAGGTTTTTGAGAAATCCGACCGGAAGTGGAAATTTTGATAGGGCCGGAATGCGATTTCAGAAGTTGGAGCAGGTCCGTAATGTCGAATATGACCTGTGTGTAAAATTTGGGGTCAATCGGACGTGATTTGATAGGTTTCGGCATCGAATGTGAAAGTTTGAAATTTCAAGTTCATAAAGCTTGAATTTTTGTGCGATTTGTGATTTCGGCGTTGTTTGATGTGATTTGAGGCCTCGAGCAAGTCCGCATTATGTTTTGGAACAGGTTGGTGTAATTGGAAGGGGTCCCAGGGCCCTCGGGTGGATTTCGGGTGGTTAATAGATCAATATTTGAAGTTGAGAAAAGATGAAGTTGCTGTCATCTGGTGTGACCGCACCTGCGAGGCTTGGGCCGCATGTGCGATATTTAGCTGCCTTGGCTGGGAGCGCAGGTGCGATGCAATTTCAGCACTTGCGAAGTCGCAGATGCGGACAATGGGGCGCAGGTGCGAGTTTTGGCTGGAGCTGAGGAAGCCGCAGGTGCGGAAGTTTGGGCGCACCTGCGGGACCACAGTGCGAAGATTGGATCGCAGGTGTGAAAATAGGCCTGGGCAGAATGTTTTTAAAACCGAGATTCTTGGCCATTTCTTCATCATTTCATCTTGGCATGGGCGATTGTGGGGAGCTTCAAGGAGGGGTTTTTGTCAAGGATCACAAGTTAAGTTATTCCAATTCATCTCAAGTTAAATACAAGATATATGCATGTATTTGAACATGAAAGATTGTGGAAAATTGGGAATTTTGAAGAAAACCTAAAAATTTGGTAAATTAGATTTTTACCACGAATTGAGCATGAATATTTGAGTTAGTAAGACAATGGGTAGGGTATATTTTCGAGAAATTTCGGAATCCAGGGACGTGGGCTAGAGGGCATTTTGGTCAATTCCTTGAGCGGAGTTGGTGTCACGTCCCAAAATCGAGGGACGAGACCGGCACCCAACCGGATGATCCCGGTCAAGCGGACCTGGATTTCCTTTCCTACCCAACGCATCACCCCGTGTTTATAATATACATTATTCCACATGAATTAGCAATTTAGATTTTAAGCATGAATCTACTACTTGGGTTCATATTATCCTTTATCATTTCCACATTTGATAATCACAAAACATACAATAATTTCGATTCGGACCACGATTACTAGTAAACACATTTACCGCCCAAAATACATATATGTACAACACACATCATGTCTACAGAGCCTCTAAGAGTACTAAGGGTTTAGACAATAGTTGTCGGCAACAAGGCCCTGGCTATACCTTAAAAGACATAACATATACAAAAAGATGATGTCGACTACACATGGCCCCGAGAGGAAGTGGGGCTCACCGGATCTGCTGAAGGTACGAAGGGGACACACCACTATCGGCGGTCTGAGCTACCTGCTGTGGAACCACCTACATCCATATAAAATATGTAGCACACCTGGCAAAAGGGACGTTAACACCATTGAATAGTACTAGCATGTATGAACCAAGTTTATTCCAAGTAGAATCAAACAATACATAATTAGAAAGCAATTAGGGAAACCACACAAGTATACAGAAAACCACAATGAAGAATTCCACAGTTACGTGTTTCAATTTCCCATCTATTTCGGCGCGCAACCCGATCCCACTATACATTCTCTTCTCACCCTCATTACCTCTCCACCCTTATTACTTCGTGTTGCAGCGCGCAACCTGATCCCACCGTGATCGTTTCTGCCACGTCATAACAGTCTTTAGTGCTTGCCTGGTCACTGCGACCCCCTTTGTATGGAGTGCCAAGCCCTGAGCCGCCTAAATGGAATTCATATCTCCTTCGTCTAGTCGAGAAGGGAGGGGAACTGGACTCTGCTGGCGTACCTCACTGAGCTATCGATCGCGAAGCTATCGCCCGGTTCAATCAACCGTCCGTCCTGGTGCCTTTGCTACTGATTTGACTGCTTCTCATCGTTAATCCGGGTTCACCTTGTCCCTCGCCCCAGAGTTCTTATAAAATCAAATTTCACCCTTATTACCTCTCCACCCTTATTAATTCGTGTTGCGGCGCGCAACCCGATCCCACCGTACGTTCCCATTTTATAACAACAATCACCAACAATTATATCACAAGGATCTTTATCATGAAGAACATAAGTTCATATCAACCAATAACTATGTGAAATCAAGGCAAAATGATCCTTACCAATCAGCAATTCATATATGGTGTTGCCACAATCATTTAACTCAATAAAATCAGCCCATATTTACTTTCATTATTTACTACACATCATTTAGCACTTGGATACATTCAACACTTTATTTCATTATCGTTTCTTTCGTCTTGCAACACATCCTCTCATACCGATGTATTCAACATTTAACGAGCTTTAGACATGGTAGGATAAGCACAAAGAATCACCCTTCATAATCTCAATTAGCATGGTAATTGACTTAAGAAAACCAGAGAATGAATTTGTACAACTCGACACAGTAGGACAAACGATTCACATATGCTCAAGCAAGAATTTCATATCGTGTACTCGGACACCAACAAGGTAATTCTACAAGGATTGAAGTTGGCCATAAATACCTTGAATCGGAATTCCTTTTAAATTTTCTACCACAATTCACCGGACCTTCTAGAACCTTCAATCTAGTTCACAATGTGGCATAATTTAACTTAGAATTAGGAACAATGATCATGTCTTGAGATCACTTGATCACTCTATCAAACACTAGGTGTTCCTTTAGGTTGAATGGCCTCTTTTTAGTGAAAGATTACTCTAACCCATCTCCTTTTACTAGATTATGATTAGTTAGTTACATGCATGCAAGGATCCTACCCCTATCTTCATGAACTTACCTAACCATGTTTTATTTTAAGAAAAAGTCTGGAAATTAAGGTTGATGGGTAGAAGCTTACCTCTTGTAGTGAAGAAAATGGTGTCCCGTTTGATCAATTCCAGGCCTGAGTAGTGGTGGAGGAACAAATTGAGGAAGATAGAACTCTCTCTCTCTAGAACCCACTCTCTCCTCTCTCTAATTTATCAGAAAATGAGCTTAAAATGAAAGGGGGAGGTGTTTTAATGAACTGGGGGTCGGGTATGGAATTATAAATTTAACAGTCCCGAAGCAGAAATGCGATCAGGAATGCAATCGTATTCCTTCATACGGTCCGCATTCCTATCGCATAATTGGCCCTCAAATGGGCCAAAAAGAAAAGTAGACCGCCCAGGTATGCGACCACTATGCGGTCCACATACCTGTTATGCGATCTAATAGTGCGTCACATAACTCCCTCCGCAAAAGCCAAGGTGCAAGAATGCGACAACTATGCGTCCCCCATTCGTGAAATGCGATCGCATTCTAGGCCGCATAGCTGTCCTCAAAATGGACAGCAAGCTGTCCAGGTATGCGACCACTATGCGGTCCGCATACCGGATCTACGATCGCATAGTGGACCGCAGACCTGCGCAAATCTAGAAAATTTTATCTTTTAAGTCCCGGGATACTTTTTACTCAAAAAGGGTCCGTTTTAAGATTTTGTACAGTTATAACAACACGGGGACCTATTTGGGCCTTATTTGTAGCCATGAAATTTTACGGGTCTTTACATTCTCCCCCACTTAAAATCATTCATCCTCGAATAAGGATCGGGAATCAATAGAGTAGGAAAACACAAAATAAGCCAACCCCCAAATTTTTACTAACTCCGATATTTTCTAAAAATTTCGCTAGAGTTTCCTTTGTAATTAGGCCTTTCTACCTGTCAGAGAGCCCCCGAAACACATGTTTAACCAATTCCACACATTACCAATTACTCTATCAACTTGCACATAACCCGGTCCTTTCAACAAGCTACATGTAATTCAATTAATTCACAAGCCTCACATAGTTCAGTTAACTCCACAAATTTGCACATAATTCAACTATTACAATGAGTTGCACATAATTCAGCTATTCACAACAACATATACATTTATGGCAGAAAGTTTGGGAAGTCACAATAGTAGGGTAATTAGGGGAGTGGGCTGTTCTTGCACAAAATTTAACACAATATATACTTGCTTAGGAATGACAACTTTCAAAACCACTACCGGACTTATTCAAACAAGTGGGGATATTTCTCTTTCATTTCATTTTCCACTTCCCACGTGGCTTCTTCGACTTGTTGACTCTGTCATAATACTTTAACAGAAGCAATCTCTTTGTTTCTCAATCTACGGACTTGCCTATCAAGAATAGCAACTGGAACCTCTTCATATGACAACCCTTCATTAATTTTAACCGTCTCAACCAACACAATGGCAGATGGATCCCCAATCACCTTCTTCAACATGGACACATAAAACACTGGGTGCACTAATGACATCTCATGGGGCAATTCCAGCCTATAAGCCACCTGTCCTATCCTTTGATCAATCCTATATGGCCCGACATACCTTGGGATCAATTTCCCTTTCTTCCCAAACCACATCACTTCATGGGAGACACCTTCAAGAATACCCAATCATCGACTTGAAACTCCAAATCTCTTCGACGAATGTCCGCATAGGATTTTTGAAGACTCTGAGCAATTTTCATCCTTTCCTGAATGACCTTAACTTTTTCCATAGCTTGGTGCACAAGATCCGGTCCTAACAGTTACGCCTCGCTAACCTCGAACCATCCAATCGGAGACCTACACCTCCTTCCGTACAACGCCTCAAATGGGGCCATCTGAATACTAGCATGGAAATTATTATTATAAGAAAATTCTATAAGCGGCAAGTGATCATCCCAGCTACCCTTGAAATCTAATTCACAAGCCCGTAACATATCTTGAAGCGTCTGAATGGTCTGCTTTGCCTGCCTATCAGTCTGTGGATGGAATGCTGTGCTGAGGTTTACCTGCATACTGCTGAAATTTCTTCCAAAAGTTAGCTGTGAACAGGGCCCCTTGATTTGAGATAATAGATACTGGAGTTCCATGGAGTCTGACTATTTCCTTGATATACAACTAAGCGTACTGTTCCGCAGTATCGATGGACTTGACTGGCAAGAAGTGAGCTGATTTCGTGAGCTGATCCACTATTACCCAAACAGAGTCGAACCTCCGTGGAGTGCGAGGTAGCCCCACCACAAAGTCCATATTGATCATCTCCCATTTCCACATTGGTATTTCCATAAGCTGTGCCAACCCACCGGACCTCTGATGCTTGGTCTTCACTTTCTGACATTTCGGACCCCTAGCCACAAAGTCCGCCACACCCCTCTTTATACCATTCCACCAATAAATCTCTTTGAGATCATGATACATCTTCGTAGAACCTGGGTGTACTGAATACCTGGAATTGTGAGCCTCTGCCATTACCCTTTCCCGAATATCATCCACGTCCGAAACACACAGCCTCCCTTGGCACCGCAAAAGGCCATCATCATTGTCGTGTGAAAAACTTGTAGTCTTATGATTCAGATTTTCCTCTCTCAATTGTACCAATGCTGGATCTCTGAATTGCTTTTCCTTGATTTTTGTTACAAGTGAAGATTCTGCTCCATTACACACCACAACATCCCCTTCGTCTGAGGTCGAAAGACAGACCCCTAGACTAGCCAACTGATAAACCTCTCGAGCCAAAGGCCTCTGACCTGCTTGAAAATGAGCCAAGCTACCCATGGATATCTGACTAAGAGTGTCGGCTACCATATTCGCCTTTCCCCGATGGTACAAAATATTCATATTATAATCCTTGAGCAACTCTAACCACCTCCGCTGCCTTAAGTTTAACTCCTTCTTCTTGAATAGGTATTGAAGACTCTTGTGGTCTGTGAAAACTTCCACATGGACACCATAAAGATAATGCCGCCATATTTTCAATGCAAACACAACCGCCGCAAGCTCCAAATCATGCATCGGATAATTCTTTTCGTGATTCTTGAGCTGCCTAGAAGAATATGTTATTACCTTACCACATTTCATCAGTACACACCCCAAACCAACCCTTGAAGCATCACAATACACCACAAACCCTTCCAAACCTTCTAGCAAGGTCAACATTGGCGCCGTAGTCAATCTAAATTTCAATTCCTGAAAACTCTTTTCACAAGAATCGGACCACTAGAACTTAACCACCTTCTGCGTCAGCTTAGTCAATGGGGAGGCGAGGGTAGAGAATCCCTCCACGAACCTCCGATAATACCCTGCCAAACCCAAGAAACTGCGAATCTCTGTCGGGGTCGTTGGCCTAGGCCAATCCTTTACCGCTGCAATCTTTTGGGGATCAACCCGAATCCCTTCCCTGGAAACAACATGGCCCAAAAAGGCGACTGATTCTAGCCAAAATTCACATTTTGAAAACTTTGCATACAACTGGTGCTAATTAAGAGTCTGCAGAACTGCCCTGAGGTGAGTAGCATGATCTTCCTGACTTCACGAATAAACGAGGATGTCGTCAATGAAGACAATCACAAAGGAGTCAAGAAACAGTTTGAAAACCCGATTCATAATATCCATAAAAGCTGTTGGGGCGTTGGTTAGCCCAAAAGACATTACCAGAAATTTGAAGTGCCCATATCGAGTTTTGAAGGCAGTCTTAGGAATATCCTGCTCCCTGATTTTTAATTGGTGATACCCGAACCACAAATCAATCCTTGAGAAGAACCTAGCACCTTACAACTGATCGAACAAATCATCTATCCGAGGCAATGGATATTTATTTTTTATGGTGACCTTGTTGAGCTGCCGATAATCAATACACATCCGAAGTGATCCGTCTTTCTTTCTGACAAAAAGAACCAGTGCGCCCCAAGGCGACACACTTGGCCATATGAAACCCTTTTCTAATAGGTCTTTCAATTGTTATTTTAACTCTCTCAATTCTACTGGCGCCATTCGGTAAGGTGGAATAGAAATTGGCTGCGTATCTGGCAATACATCAATCCCGAAATCTATCTCTCTATCTGGTGGAATCCTAGGAAGCTCGTCCGAAAATACTTCAAGAAATTCATTCACAACAGGCACAGATTCAGGAGCAGGCACCTCTGAAGTGGTGTCCGCAACCCGGACCAAATGGTAGATGCACCCTTTTCTGATCATCTTAGAGGCTTTAAGGTAGATAAATCTACCTCTTGGAACAAAATTATTCCCCTCCCACGATAACTGATTCATTAGGAAACTCAAGCCTCATAATCCTGGTTCGGCAGTCGAGTATAGCAAAGCACGAATAGAGCTAATCCATCCCCGTAACTACATCAAAATCTACCATTCCTAACTCAATAAGATCGGTCGTGGTATCCCGACCACGCACCGTGACAACATAATTCCTATAGACTCGCACGACCGTAATGGAATCACCAACTAGAGTCGACACAGAGAACGACTCGTGAAGTTGTTCGAGTTCTATCCCAAAACTTGAAGCAATAAATGGAGTAACATATGACAAAGAAGACCCGGGATCAATAAGAGCATAAACATCATATGACTGAACAGTCAGAATACCCGTGATAACATCTGGGAAGCCTCCGCACTCTGGAGACCACTCAAAGCATAGAACCGACTGGGTCCCCCTCGACCCCGTGCTCCACCCCTAACTGTACCCCGCCCTGCTGGAGCTGAAGGGCATGCTAAAGATGTAGCGGCTGAAGAGCTGGATGGCTGAGCAGTACCCCTACCCGCACCCTGACTGGGTACGCGGAAATCTCGCTGGATATGGCCTCTCTCTCCATATCTATAGCACACCGGTATATCCAAGTAACAAGGCTCAGAACGAGACCTCCCACACTTAGGGAATGGGGCCCTATGCTGCTGCTGGAACCTCCCACCTGCACGACCCAACTAACGGAATCTTCTACTACTTGAACCTGGTCCAAAGCGATGCCCCTGCTAATAACTGTGCCCTGATGACGGGACACTGGCTGAGGACTAAGCATAGGACTGGGATGGCCCTGATGACCCTCTCCCAAGGACTGATCTCCCTCCTCCAACTGAACTACCAGGGTTGCCCGCTGACTGGTCCCTACTACTACTCTCCCTCTCCATTCTTATCTTCAACTTCCGAGCCTATATGGCCTGGGCGAATTCCACGATCTTCCCATAATTCATATCCGAATGCAAGGCAGCTGTAGCAGCTTCATTAACAACCAAGGGACCAAGGCTCTGAACAAATCGTCAAACTCTGGCCTCCATAGTTGGCATCATGTGGATGGCATATTTGGACAGGCGCACGAACTCCATGTGGTACTCTCACACACTCATGTTTCCTTACTTAAGGACCTCGAACTCCGCAGCACGGGCTGCCATAGTCTCGGCAGGCAAGAAATGATCCATGAAGGCATCAACAAACTCATCCCACTTAGTTGGAGGGCTCCCCTCCCCACGGGACCCCTCCCACATATCAAACCACGAATGCGCTGCTCCCTTTAACTGATAGGAGGCCAACTCAACCCCCTCGATCTCTGTAGCTTTCATAACCCGGAGATCTTGCACATCTCATCAATGAACTCTTGAGGATCAACCTCTGGGTTGGTGCCTGTGAACTCTAGAGGGGCTAACCACAGAAACTGGTTGACCCTGGAACCTGAAGAATCCCCTAGCTAGATAGAGGATGAAGGGGCATCATGTGATCTTTGAGCCTAGGAGGCCACTAGCTAAGTCAACATCTGAATAGCTCCCCTGAGGTCCCCATCAGAAATACCGGGACCGGAAGCTGGGACTGAAGAAGAATCAGGAACATCAGCGGGAGAGACTATAACACCCTCCACTGGAGCAGGAATAGGAATATCTTGGCCTGGGATGGAAGAGTCAGGCATATTTAGGGTCGGGGAATCATTCTCACCTGCACCATCAGATAAGGAATTCACGGCCACTCCTAGGGTGGCATTGGCCTTTGGGCCAAGTCGGTCTCTCTCCTTGGGTGCCATGTACTGAAAATTTGAAATGCACGAGTTAGATAAAGATGTTTTCACCTCCCACTTCATCGCACGATACAAAGTAACAATGAAAGGGTATTTTCCTAAATGTCCATACAGCCCCCTAATTATAGATGTGGTCGACAACACACTGATAAGAAGGGCTCTACTAGACACGACTCCGAGACATCCTAGGACACTTTTAAAACCTTAGGCTCTGATACCAAGTTTGTCACGCCCCAAAATTGAGGGACGAGACCGGCGCCCAACCGGATGATCCCGGTCAAGGGGACCTGGATTTTCTTTCCTACCCAACGCATCATCCCGTGTTTATAATATACATTATTTCACCTGAATTAGTAATTTAGAGTTTAAGCATGAATCTACTAGTTGAGTTCATATTATCCTTATCATTTCCATATTTGATAATCACAAAACATACAATAATTCCGATTCGGACCACGTTACTAGTAAACACATTTACCGCCCAAAATACATATATGTACAACCCACATCATGTCTACGGAGCCTCTAAGAGTACTAAGGGTTTAGACAATAGTTGCCGGCAACAAGGCCATGGCTATACCTTAAAAGACATAACATATACAAAAAGATGATGTCGACTACACATGGCCCCGAGAGGAAGTGGGGCTCACCGGATCTGCTGAAGGTACGAAGGGAAAACACAACTATCGGCGGTCTGAGCTATCTGTTGTGGAACCACCTACATCCATATAAAAGATGTAGTGCCCCCGACAAAAGGGACGTTAGCACCATTGAATAGTAATAGCATGTATGAACCAAGTTTATTCCAAGTAGAATCAAACAATACACAATTAGAAAGAAATTAGGGAAACCACACAAGTATACAGAAAACCACAATGAAGAACTTCACAGTTACGTGTTTCAATTTCCCATCTGTTGCGGCGCACAACCCAATCCCACCGTACATTCTCATCTCACCCTTATTACCTCTACACCCTTATTACTTTGTGTTGCGGTGCGTAACCCGATCCCACTATACAATAACATTTCACCCTTATTACCTCTCCACCCTTATTACTTCGTGTTGTGGCGTGCAACCCGATACCGCCGTACGTTCCCATTTCATAACAACAATCACCAACAATTATATCACAAGTATCTTTATCATGGAGTTCATATCAACCAATAACTACGTGAAATCAAGGCACAATGATCCGTACCAATCAGCAGTTCATATATGGTGTTGCCACAATCATTTAACTCAATAAAATCAGCCCATATTTACTTTTTTTATTTACTACACAACATTTAGCACTTGGATACATTCAACACTTTATTTCATTATCATTTATTTCCACTTGCAACTAAGATTGGAATTTTGAGTAAACGACCACCGAATCAGGATTTGAAGGTTCCAGCAGGTTTGTATGATGATTTTGAACTTGAGCGTATGTTCGGATCGGGTTTTGGATAACCCGGGAGCGTTTCGACCCATATTGTGTAAATCAGAATTTTTGAAGAAATTTCCTAAGTTTTGCTTGAAGCGCATTTCAGTGATATTGATATCTGTTTGGGATTCAGAGTTTGGGAATAGCTCTGTATGGTTATTCTGGAGTGGGGAGCGCAATCGGAAGTGAATTTGGATGTCCCTAGGTCATTTTGAAGTCATTTGGCTAAAGATAGAAATTTGAAGATTTTTGAGGAGTCTGACCGGAAGTGGAAATTTTGATATCGGGGTCGGAATGCGAATCCAAAAGTTGGAACAGGTCCGTAATGTCAAATATGACTTGTGTGCAAAATTTGAGGTCAATCGGACGTGATTTGATAGGTTTCAGCGTCGGATGTTGAAGTTGGAATTTATAAGTTCATAAAGTTTGAATTTTAGTGCGATTCGTGATTTCGGCATTGTTTGATGTGATTTCGAGGCTTGACTAAGTTCTAATGAGGTATTGGAACTGGTTAGTAGTTTTGGTTGAGGTCTCGGGGGGCCTCAGGCATGTTCCGGATGCTCAATGGGTCGATTTTTGCCTTGAGAGGGTTGCTGGTTTTTCTGGTGTGAGTGCAACAGGTATTTACTCTATGCGATCGCGTGAGTGGGTGTGCGATCACATAGAAGGATTTGGAGGCTGATTAGATTTGGCCTGTGCGATCACATAGGGGAAGAATTGGAGGCTTCTTGGATTTGGCCTGTGCGATCGCGTGGCAGTGTATGCGATCGCATAGGGGAAGAATTGGAGGCCTGGGAATTTGCTTATGATCGCGTGTAAGTGTTTGCGATCACAGAGAAGGATTTTGTGAAGGCTGCTGGGTTGCCCTATCCGATGGCAGGGTCTTGTGTGCGATCGCACAGTGGAATTTTGGGCGCTTGATTGTCCTATGCGATCGCATGAAGGGGAGTGCGATCGCATAGAAGGGGTCGTCTGGGCAGAATGTTATAACCGTGAATTATGGCCATTTCCTCACTATTTTTCATCTTGGCATGGAGATTTTGAGAGGCTTCAAGGGGGGTTTTCATCATGCATATCAAGGTAAGTAAATTCCTCCCGTTTTTAAGTTATATACAAGATTATATGCATGGATTAGGCATGAGAATTGATTGGAAATTTGGAAAATCTTAAAGAAACCTAGAAAATGGTAATTTGGAGTTTTAGCCACGAATTGAGCATGAATATTTGAGTAAATTGTATATCTGAGTTAGTAACGCTATGGGTAGAATATATCTTTGAGAAATTTCAGATTCCGAGCACGTGGGCCCGAGGGCATTTTGGTCATTTCACTGAGCGAAGTTGGGGCATTATACAATTTGGAATTGTTGCAAGTATTAGAATATATTTTCATTGGTTTGTCGTTGTTTGGATAGTTTCGGAGCGTTATTCAAGGATTTGAGTCGTCGGAAGGGCTTGGAGGCCAGTTATGGAATTTCGGAGTGAGGTAAGTCTCCTTTATAACTTTGTGAGGGGGAATCGTCCCCCTAGACGAATTAATTAAGTATGTGTGACTATCTGCGGGGGCTACGTATGCACGAGGTGACGGAAGTCCGCGCGTAGCTATTATTATGCCATGTCCGGGTAGCCTAGGACCCACTAGCATGCCTTACCTGTTGTACCTGTGATCTTGTCTGTAATATTAGACTGCTAATATAATTGAAATTGTAATTGAATTAATAAATAAGATTAGAGTTTATTTTCTTAAGCATCTAAAAAGAGAATTGATTTCCTTCGCGGGCAATTGTATTTGCGGATAAGTTTGTATTATTAAACATTATAAAAACTTGGCAAGTGAATTTCGAAAAAGGATTTAAATAATATTTTGTGGTTTTTAAAAGAGAAATCGATCATGTACTTGAGTATTTGTGTTCCCGACGTATTCAGGGTGGATTGTTGATTGTGCATGTCTGCATGTGACTGCTTCACAATTTACATTCCGCGAGCGGAGTGTTATTTCTCCCACTCTCATGGGAGCGGGCCGTACGCCACATCGAGATTGAAAGAAATATTATGGTTAGGGTCGTTCGACCCTCGGCAGTGCACATAGATGATTATTATGATGGCTCAGGCCGGTTGTCCTTATCCCCTATGTGCATGCTAAATTGTTAAATATTTTTTTTCATGATTTTTGAAGTGATAAGATATTTGGGGGAAAATAAAGAAGAAGTTGTGGATTTATGATATTTGGGGGAAAACAAAGAGGAAATTATTTATTTAAGATATTTTGGAAATAATGAGAAAGTGGTAACTGGTTGTTTATTTCCAGTATTTACTTGGATTTTAGTGCCTTATATACATACTGTTTTACTACCTTTACATGCCTATCGTGTTCATCTTATACTGTTAATTATTTTGCTGGCCCTTAGTGAGTGTCTAATTCGACCTCTCGTCACTACCTCTCTGAGGTTAGGCGAGCGACTTACTGAGTACTTGTTATTTTTTGTACTCATGCTACACTTGTTGTGCATTTTATTGCACAGGTACTTTCATAGCAATGTGGGGGATTCGGAGACTTAGGCGAGCTGCATCATCCGGAGGTGATCCGCAGCTGACAGAGTCTCTCTCGTACTGTATTTATTACATTATTTTAAATTTCCTTGTCCAATTTGTACTTCGGACAGGCTTTGTAATGATTGTATAAATTCTTAGAAATTGCTCATGTACTTGTGACACCGGGTTCTGGGATGTGTTGGGATATATTTGTTAAAGTGTAATATTCAAACTATTATTTTACTTGACAGGTTTTATTTAGCTAATATGTAATAAAGCGAAAGGAAATGATTTTTCATAAATGTTAAACAGGAATTTATTTCGACTAATTAATCATTGGCTTGCCTGACAATGGTGTCCGGCGCCATCACGACCTTGGGGATTTTGGGTCGTGACATGTCGTCCTTTGGATAGTTTTGGGGCATTAAGCGTCCCTTGGAGTCGTCGGAAGGGCTTGGAAGCCGGTTATTCAATTTCGGAGCAAGGTAAGTCTCCTTTCTAACTTTGTGAGGGAGAATTGTCCCCCTAGGTGAACTAATTAAATATGTGCTACTACCTGCGGGGGTTACGTACGCACGAGGTGACAGGAGTCTGTGCGTAGCTACTATTATGCCATGTCCGAGTAGTCTAGGACCCACTAGCATGCTTTACTTGTCGTACTTGTGACCTTGTAAATAAAATATCATGTGATCCTGCAAATAATATTAGGCTGATAATGTTATTGAATTGGTCATTTATTTCCTAAGAAGGCTAGAGTGTACCTTTCTTAATCATTTAGAAAGAGAATTGATTCCTCCGTGGATGATTATATTCCTGATAAGGATATATTATTTAATATTATTAAACTTGGCAAATGAGTTTCAAAACAAAGATTTACATGTTATTTTTCGTGTTCCTTTAAGAAGAATTTTACTACCTTCCTGGGTAACTGCTTTCTTAATAAAGATGTGGACTTATTGTGTGAATATGTGTATCTGTGGGTGCCTGAGTCGCATGTATGATTCGCGAGCAGGATAACCCTGTATTTATGTATAACCGCGTCGCATGATTGATTCGCGAGCGGGGAAGATAGATGCATCTATGGTTCGAGTTGTTCGACCCGCGGCAGTGCACAATTTATTATTGTTGGTCCGTGCCGTTCGCCCCTCGGCACTTTGTTTGCGCATGTTAAATGCTGCGTATTTTCTGTGATTTATACATGTTTATCGGCCTAAGGAAGTTTTTAAATGGCCAGTTAAGAAGAAGAAGAATTGATGTGTAAAATGTGAAATAAGTCTGATGTTTCTTATCCCTGATTATTTTTAAATTTTCAACTGAAATGACGAAGGTTTAAAGTGCTAAATGTGGAAGGAGTTGATATTATTTATTCCTGATTTTAATAAATTGCCTATGACATTCATACTTAGTGTCTCACTTGATTATACTAAATTGACCTCTAGAAAGTGTCAAATTGACCTCTCGTCACTACCTCTTGGAGGTTAGGCGGGATACTTATTGAGCACAAGTTGTTTTCGTATTCATGCTACACTTGCTGTGCATTTTTATTGCACAAGTACTTTCATAGTGATGTGGCTGGTTTGGAGACTTAGGCGAGCTGCATCATCCGGAGGCGATCCGCAGCTGACAGAGTCTCCCTCACATTGTATTTATTTTTATTTTAAATTCCTTGTCCAATTTGTATTTCGGACAAGCTTTGTAGTATTTGTGAAATTCTTAGAATTTGCTCATGCACTTGTGACACCGGGTTCTGGGATGTGTATGGGATGTATTTTATTAAAAAATAGAATATTAAACTGTCGTATTTACTTAACGGATTTTTTTTGGTTATTACGTAATAAGTTAAAGGTAATGATTTCAAAATTATTAAAACAGGAATTTATTTCAACTAATTAATGATTGTCTTGCCTGACAATGGTGTCCGGCGCCATCACAACCTTAATAGATTTTGGGTCGTGACAGAACCTGGGGGGGGGGGGGGCGAGACCGGCATCCGGTGCCTCACTGCCTTAGCATACCAACTAGCGACTAAGGGACTCTGAACATATAATGTCATACATTGGCCATGGGCCACAAGGCAAGACAATTGCGAATGCTAACTAAACATCAATATAAAGTTGGGTCGACAAGGCGGGTCATAACTACTACAGCTGAAAAACCAACAAAGTATACATAAAAGGCCTACAAGCCCAACATACTGCACTAACTGACAGGATGTGTCTACAAACCTCAACTGATGGATATATTGTGATCAGAATAGGGCACCGACCTACTCATAGCATATATACATATATACATAAGATGTACATAAAGATCTACTCCGAAGGGCATGAAGCTTACCGATCAAGCTGAACTCGGGCAACACCTAATGAGAAGGTCTACCTGTCGATCTGTCTGAACCTGCACGCATGAAATACAACGCCCCCAGAAAATGGACTTCAGTACGAAATTATGTACCGAGTATGTAAGGCAATATACTGAAAGCTGAAACTGAACTGATAATATAATAACTGAAAGTAACTGGAAGTCAAAGATAATATGAAGATATGCTCACCTGCTGATATTGACTCAACTATCTCAATATAGTAAGTAAAATAGTTGGCCGGTCTTATAAGGCTCGGTATATATATAACTACTCTGTTGTAGTAGGCTCGCGTTTAGGTGCTCGGCTATACTAGGCTCTGTATCTCGGCCAACTGGGCTCGCTCATAAGCGCTCGGCCATAGTAGGCTCGGTGTATAACTTACCATCTTATCAGAGGTTTCCCAATAGGGGCCTGCCATCGATTATAGCTCGATGGTAATGAAAATACTGTAATACTTTATTTATAGATTCTCTTCTCTCTTGACTGGAAGAAGATAATACTCAATTGAACACAAAGTCCCGATAAGGGAGAATACTGTAACTTGTGAGACTAGGAAAATATACATAAATTCAGAAATATGAATTTCTTTTTATGCCTCGTTATCAAACTCATGTAGTTACGAGATTATGCAAAAACAAAGGATGAACTTAGCCTTAACATACCCGGAGTAGGGAAAAATACGTATGATATTCTTGGGAAAGGTTACACTGTATACCTTTAGAATTGCAAAACCTCATGTTGCTTAAGAAACAATCTCGTATGAATTGTTGGATAACTCGCGTTACTATTACATAAGTTCTTATATGAACTTGCTGAAGTATCCTTCATCGCGTTTTACAGATACAAAGTGAGTTTTAAGCCTTTAGGTGTGGTCCCCACATGGCATGATTATTTGGCCATTAAATTCTCTTAAAAAGTGCCACCTTGTAATATAAGAGTCATAATTTGGGTCTTGATCCTTGTTCCAATTGCTTCCGCGTTGGCTTAATTAATCTTATTCAAATATTATAATTAATTAATCACTAATCTATTGATTAACTTAATAATATCCCACTATCCAATAATTAACCAATTACTCACATAATTAAGAATTATCTCAAATTACTTAAAATACTACTCATTTTTTGCACACACCTTATACCCGTCACTATCATGATCATGTGTTACCTTGTATGACACTAGTTCATAAATACGGGGTATTATAGCTTGGACCGTATTTTATTTTCAAATTGTCAAACTTCGACGAAACTTATTTCTTCGATTCTCTTACCCTCTTACCTTCACGGATTTACTTATCACTTGTTTGAAATTTCATAATACTTATAATCTCAAAATAAATTCCATTCCCGAACTTACGTCGATTAGCTTACGATGAAACTTTTGTACCAAAATGCGGAATATACATCTCATTTCCAATCTTCGTCAATTTACTTAAGGCGTACTTTCACGTACGAAAACATGGGATGTAACAGTTTACACATAAGTCGATATCCGGTTGACTTTTCCATCTTAAGCTTCTAAATAAGAGACTAAGTGTCTCAATTTATTCCGAAACCACTCCAGACCCGAACCAACTAACCTGATATATCATAATATAGATGAAAAGCACAAAAGGAAGCAGAAATGGGAAAAGCAGGGCTATAACTCCCGAAACAACCGGCTGGGTCGTTACAGTATAATACAATTTCCTCCTAGAGCGTGAAAAGCCTTATTTTATAAATTTTTAATTTTTTGGTTGTCTCCTCCAACCTCAATCTGGCACTACCATTTCCAACCGTTTCACCACCTTCGACCATCATCCACTTTCTTCCTTTATCTTCGTTATAATTGTCACGACCACCATCCAACTTTCCATTTCCTTTCTCTTTCCTCTCCACCGCCAAATCTACCACAACTTACCACCACCTGCTCCTCTTTCCTCTCCACCACCAGCACTTTTAGGCCACAAATGTCCAGAAAAAGAACAGGCAGTAGCGAAAAATTTGATTGCGTTAACTAATTTGATTGTGGAATCAACACAACGAATGAGGAAAATAACTCACATTCAACTTCAATATTCGAACACATGAAATCAAACAACGCCTTCCTTGATTTTGTGGTTAATAAAAACTCATTATTTTGAGTTAATTTTTTAATTCTCTATCACGATCTCAAAACCTAAACCGGCCGTGATGACGCCTATCGTGGAACTAGGCTAGCCAATAACCACATGTTCACAATTTCTTTCAAAATCAAAATTCAATTTCAAGCATTTAATAAAATATACAGAGTTTACTAAATACGCCAGGCCAATTATACAGTGCAACCAACCCCAAAACCCGGAGCCAACATGTCATGAGCATCTAAGAAAATTAAGCTAAAGGTATACTATTATAATGCAAAAACCTCCGAATAAATAGCTAGCTACAACAAGAAGGGAAAACAGAGATGCTGCGAATGCTGAACAACTACCTCTATATCCCCAATCTGGCTCCGCACGGAATAAATGGCTAATGCTCGGTATCTGCACCCGAATATGCACACAGGGGTGTAGGGAGTAATGTGAGTACGCCAACTCAACAGTAATGAAAATGAATCAAGTTTAAGTGACAATAAATCACATAGAAATTAATGTCATCAATTCACAATATGCACAACCTTTCTTTCCAACAGTAAAAACATAGATATATGATATCATCATGCCTTAAACCCTTTCAGAAAAATCCTTTGAGACATGTATATTTTCAACAACTTCAAATCGAAAGATTTAGTATGAAAATGAAGTAAATCATAAAGAGGCCCCTCAGGCAAAAACATATTTCATAAGTTCAGAGTGAAAGTAGTAAAATCATAAGTAGCCCCTCGAGCGAAAATATGTATCATAATCAGCCCCTCGGGCATGCCTCACAGTCACTCATAATCAGCCCCTCGGGCATACCTTACCATCACTCATAATCAATCACTCAGCACCTCACAGTCACTCATGCCTCCCAATTACTCGTCACTCGTCACTCGGCACTCTGTGCGCTTACTGAAGGTGTGTGCAGACTCCGGAGGGGCTCCTTTCAGCCCAAGCGCTAATATCAAGCCACCTCGTGGCGTATCATATCCTCACAATCAGGCCCTCGGCCTCACTCAGCAGAACCTCTCAAAAAGCCCCTCGGGCGAATCAGTAAAACAGGGTACTCGACCCGAAATATCATTTTTAAATCTCAAAGTAGTGTAAATCAGGCTGAGTTTCGAAAATAGTAAGCACAATGTGGCTGAGTGAAATTATCAACAAATAGTGAGGAAAATAGCAGTACAAAAAAGCCACCAAGGGGTCTAATTAGATCGGCACGAGGCCCCAAACACGGCTTATAGCCCAGATATTTCAACAATCTTTAGAACATAATTTAACATAAGGTTTTGAGTAAAATATGCAACTCGTTGGTTGCCGCGGAGTGGACCTAGTCCAATCCAAAAATTAGTGCGCGCTACATACTCGTCATCCGACATGTGCGCCATTCTAAAATCAGTGAGAAATATGTAGTCCGGGGTTTCATACCCTCAGGACAAGATTTATAACCATTACTTACCTCTACCGGGCCACAACACTAGTCCGCTATGCTCTTGCCCCTCAAATTGGCTCCCGATTGCTCCGAATCTAGCCAAAACCAGTTTAACATCATTAATATATACTAAAGGAACACAACCCAATCGAAAACTATCAAATTATACAAGAATCTCGAAATTCGGCCAAACCCGAGCCCTTGGCCCATGTCTCGGAATTCGATAAATTTTACATCACTAGGAACCTCATCCTCCCACGATTCTACACATACCAAAAATACCACAATCGGACCACAATTGCCTACCCAAATTGCCAAAAAAAAATTTCTAATCCTCCGCCTATTTTTCCCAACCTTTTTCTACATTAATCCTCCAATTTACAAGCCTAATCCGAACAAAATAGCATAGAAATGATTTTAATAACCTGAGAACTTACCTTCGCTGAAGAACCACGAATTTCCTCTTCAATTTGTCTTCAAAAGAGCTCCAACCGCATGCAACAATGGGGGAAGGAATAAAATTTCACGGATGCCTCTTTTATACTATTTTGCCCAGCATTTCCGCACCTGCGGTCACTTAGTCGCACCTGCGGTTCCAGGTGCGCACCTGCGCAATCCCAACTAACGGACCAATTCTCGCACCTGCGGCTTCGCAGGTGCGGCCATCTCTTCGCACCTGCGGATTTCCCTTGCCTAGCCTCTTTCTCACCTGCGCATGGCCTTTCGCACCTGCGACATCGCACCTGCGGCTACCCTTTCGCAGGTGCGACCAACACCAGAAACTTATACCAGCAGCCATTTGCTGCAATTTTCCAAGTTCAAAACTCCGCCAACCATCCGAAATCAATACCGAGCCCTTCGAAGCCCCAACCAAGCATACCAACACACCCCATAGCATTATTCCAACTTAGTCGAGCCTTCGAAACACCAAAAACAACACGAAAACACCAAAATTACATCAAATTCAAGCCTATGAACTTTGAAACTTCCAAATTTCGCCAACTACGCCGAAACCAACCAAAACACCTCCGATTGACCTGAAATTTGCACACATAGCCAAAATGACATTACAGACCTGTTCCAACTTCCGGAATCCCATTCCGACCCCGATATCCTATTTTCCACGGCCGACCGGAAATTGCCAAAAAACTAACTTTCGCCAATTCAAGCCTAATTCTACATCGGACATCACAACTCCATTCCGAACACACTCCTAAGTCTCAAATCACCTAACAAAGCAGTTTGGGCCATAAAATCCGCATTACGAGGTCGTTCACCAATAAGTCCACTCTCAGTTGACTTTCTCAACTATTAGGCTACTTTGAGAGACTAAATGCCTCAATTCTCACCATGATCACTCCGGACTCAAACCAACTGACCCAACACAACAAAAACAGGTTAGCAATATATGACAAATGCAAAAATAAGGAAAACGGGATAAATCTCACAGAACGACCGGCCAAGTCGTTACATTCTCAAATTGTACACTACACTAAATTTGGTGCCAAACTACCTGAATTAAACACATACTAGAATCAATCAAACAGAAAATTAAATGGTAAACCACTTTGCATAGTTTTTAATTTAGTAATTACAGTCGAGTCGAAATAAAGAGAACTCAAGAATACCAACAAGGGTAAAGAGTCAATAAGTAAAAAAGCTCTCATTTTTCTCCACCCAATACACCGTCCACCCCCATCTTGTCCCTACCATCCATCTCCCGCTGGCACTACCTCTCTATCCATATAAACCTTTCTATTTATCTTCTTCGCCCACCAGATATTTTCTCTAGAACTTGTAATCAAATGACAATTTTACAAAAATGTTCTTCGTTTTCTACAGGTTTTCATCAGAGAAAAATTAGTTAAATTTTTGGGATGTGGGGGTAGATGTTCTAGGATGGGTAGACTGTTGGATGAGGTGTTTAAAGGCGGTTTGTTTATTTATGTGTGAAACTCATGCATTTGCAGTTTCTGGAGACCGCGAAAAAGTGTTCTAATAGGCATATTTTCTAACTGCTTGAAGTGTTCAATGGGTATAACCCTTAGTTCAGCGTCTAAGTGAAAAAACAATGAGAAAATTTAAGGAGATGTATATATATTTAGTAGTTTCTCGGGTCCGTCGGCTAATCGATCCTTTTACAAACTTAATTTTTTAACTATCCTCCAGTTATTATTCTTTGAAATGTGACTCGTTTTTAAGGTTAGGGAGAATTATGATTAACAAAGTAAGAAGGCCTGTTCTAACCACCCCCAAAAGTTTTGAAAAATATATTTTAGCCCAAAATGTAAATAACTATAGTTTACACAAAATAGAAAGAAACCAAATCAGTTCCCTCCATAAATCCTCCACTTCCAACGTACTCTAGTAGTCTTCCAGATAAATTCTCCTATTGATTGAGCTCAAATTCAAATCATAGCTAGCAATCAAAGCTACGCCTTCTTTCACTGCTGACTATGAACAGTTGACAGCTAATAATTTCTATTTTACTAAACCAGTTCGGTAAGTTAAGGTCCATGCTTGAAATGAAAAAAAAGAGGAAGGGGAAGGGGTCGCCCAAAGCTGTGAAGATAAGGTGGAAGATAAAAAAGCTATATTTATAATAATAAAGAGAATTTATTCAAAATCATATTAGAAAATGGGATTATCAACTATACTTGACCGGAAAAACCAGCCAATCTACTCTCCTTTTTTTGGTCTCCCCTCCTTTCATCATGGGTCACTTTCCCTAATCAATTTTGATCACTAAAAAAGACCTCCGCAGGACCTTCACCCGGAAGACAGAATCAAAGGTAGACAACAGTCAGTTGTTTCACTTCAGAAAGAGGTAAGGCAGAAAAAGGGAAAAGGGAAAGGCACCTTGACTTTGAAAACTCAAAGGAATTCCAGTTGAACCCGCAACAAAGCCAGCGTTGCTTTCGTGGGATCAACTGCTAGTTTTCGATATAGAACTGGATAATCAAAAACAACATCTCTTTTTTTTTTTGGAATCGAGCGAGATGATATGTTGAAACAGGTGCTAGCTTGAAAACCACCGCAGAACGAAGCGACGCTGTCGGTTGAGGCCTCACCGGGCTTTCATAAATCAGTCTCTCAACAATCAATATTTTTTATGAATAGTAGGGCACTTAGGGAGAACTTATCGACGACAAAAAAGATAAGGTTTCTGTTGGAGGGTCACGGCCACTTTCTTTCCTAGAGCTTGCAGCAATTATCTTCGCTTTTCAGATATGGTGACATTACTTGTATGGGGGGAAGTGCCAGATCTTTACGGATCATAAGAGCTTGAGGTACTTGATGACACAGAAGTAGTTGAACCTTCACCAGGATGGCACACTTCTATTCCGGGGACGAGTATGTGTTCCTCCGGACAGTGACATGTGCCATGATATCTTGGAGGAGGCGCATAGCTCACCTTTTTTCCTGCACCCAGGGAGCACAAAGATGTACAGGACGATCCGCCCCACACTATTGGTAGAAAGGTATGAAGAGGGATGTCGCTGAGTATGTGACTAAATGCTTAGTGTGCCAGCTGGTTAAGGCTGAGCAGCACATCTCAGTTCCCCAATTTCAATCTTAATTCACGTCGTCGTTACATTTTCTTATTTTTGCATCCAAAGAGGAAGATTTTAAAATTTTAATTTAGATGGTCGTTTTGTGAGTACACTGCATTGGACATTTATTGTAGATATATATATATATATTTTTTGATTTGTTTAGCTGGTAAGTGGTAAAAATCTTTCTATCGTGGCCCTTACTATTTTTGAAGATTTAATTCTACTGTAACTGGTCATTGATCATTTTTCATTTATTAGGTTTATTATATCTGCCAAATATGGAAGATAGTATTGCTGTAGGTGCGATTATATAGGTTAGTGGGTGAAGACTGCAAAATGCTAAAAACCACAATCTAGTTAACGTTGACATTGCCTATAACTGTGCCTTGTAGTAGTCCTACCGAGTTGGTTGAAAATTTAATAAAATATGGCCAATTAAAATGAGTTCAATGATATTTAGTAATATGATTAATTTTGTGCCTAGTAAAGTGAAAATAGCTCCTGGTTTAATCTGAATGATCAACATGAGGAACTGTATCTTCTTGATATTGCTAGTGATGGCGCTAGGGCTACTCTATGAGGAAATGTGGTTGATAGGTCTCAATAAGCTTCAACACCACTACTACCACCACAAGCACAACCATTGAAAAGAAGAGGTAATTAACTACATGAAGGATACGATAATTATAATATTCATGTGTTGGATCATAACAAAAAATATCCAATGAATATGAATATTCTAGCATATGACGATGTGCTAGAGAATCATAGCATTGTTGTAAGCAGTGTTTCTCCTGGAAGGCAAGGAAGCCACAGTTTTATTGACGACATTAATTTTTTTTGTTGGGAAACATTCAACAAGCAGGATTTAGTTCGGGAATTGAAACTAGTTGCCGTGAAGAAGACCTTTATTTTCTATGTAAAGAAGAGTAGTAAATCGCTATGCACATGAGGTGCAAAATTACCAGCGGAAGCAGCATGCACTGAAGTACATTAAAGGGGAAAATGACCTATATTAGCATTTATAATAATGATCACACTTGTGGTGTTCAAAATCCCAAGAGCCAATATCGAGATGTGTTGATGTCTATCATTGTTGGTTTCATTATGAATGGCTTTCATGATGGAAAATGACTATTAATTAAATAAATAGGAGTATGGTTCATAATCATTTGGATTGTGAGGCGAGCTACTGGAAGTGCTGGAAAGGGGGTGTTCTTGCTAAGAATCTGATAAGGAGGGTATCTGAGCACGAGTATGCTATTTTAGATGCATATTATACGTTCTTGAACGTGATGATCTAGGCAGTAAGACTGCATTGAAGCATGATGTGGAGGGAAGATTCCTACATTTTCTTGTAGCTTATGAAGCTTGCATTAGAAGATTTGTAAACATGAGGAAGGATTTAACCATTGATTAGACTTTTCTAATAGTATGGTGATGTTCTGTTAATGATGGCGACACAAAATACTGAGAACCATAGCTATCCAATTGCATTTTGTAAAGTAGATAAGGAGTGGAATGACACATGAAATTTCTTTTTCTGAGCAGTTAACGACCATAATTGATGATAATCCAGAGTATGCATAATCTTTGATAGGTAGATATCTTAGCATGGCCAACAATTAATTTGGGTTTATCAGCATGCTCGTCATAGATTTTCATGAGGCATCTTGGTAAAAACCTGCGTACGAGGTTTAAATGTGAAGTTTATCTTCACCACTATTATTCCGCAATGCACACGTAGTGAAAACTGAGTTTTTTGACCATTTTTGGAAAATCTAGGAAAAGATGCCTTACAACAGCTAGATGTCTTGAGTTTGAGGTTGGGTTTCACAGATATTCCAGGTCTCATTTTCCAAGAAACAAGGTCGAAGTGACGACCACAAACATTGTTGAGTTGCTTAACACAATATTGCAGGAAGAAAGAGAATTTCCTTTGGTTTTCCTATTCAACTTTACTGGTCGAAGCTTCACTGAAAAATTCAAGTAGAGGAAAGCAGAAATTAACAAGGTAAACACTACATTTGTGCCTTTATGTAACGACCGATTTAAGCTTTAACATTTCTTTCACTAGTTTGAGACCTTGAGTAACTTCATATGATGTATTATGACTTGCATATATGGCTGGTTCGATGTTTGAGAGGTTCAAGATTGCTTTGGAAGAACAATTCTCAATTTGAAATCTTTAAGTTAGAAAAGTTTACCAAGGTTTGACTTTTAAGTAAGACCTCAGAATCGAGATTTGATGATTTTAATAGGTTTGTATGGTACTTTTGGACTTGGGCATATGTTTAGATTCAAATTTGGATATTACTAGACGGTTTTGACTCTATTTATCGAAAGCTTGGCAATTTGAAGAATTTGAAAGTTCATAAATTTATCTAGAAGTTGACTTTAGTGTTACCGTGCTCGGATTATGATTTTGAGACCTTGGATAGGCTCATTTAGTTGGTTGAATCTTGTGTGCAAAGATTGGTTGTGATCCATAATGTCTAAGTGCGATTCGGACGCGTTCAACGAAGTTAGAATTTTTTAAAATTAAGAGAATAATTTTGATCTTCGATTGGTTTTGATATTGTTTGCAGTGTTTAGAGCCTTTGGATAAGTCTGGATATTGTATTTGGACTTGTTGGTATGATTGGACGGGGTCTTGAGGGACTTAGGTGTGATCCTTGATGGTTTCAGATTATTTTTATGTATTTTCGAGCAACTGAGTTGCTGATGTGTTGTAGTGCATCTCGATCACGGAGTAAGGCTCGCGATCATGGGGAAAGGATCATGGCCAACTGGTATTTGTGCATCGTGTTTGCAGTTCAGGGGTCGCGTTCGTGATGTGTGTTTGGGAGCTGGAGTTGTGTTCTTCGTGTTCATGTAGTTGTGGTACGCTTGGACAATGCATTCGCGTACCAGATATTGCTTTCGCATAGAGTCAAAGAAGGATTGGGGGGGGGGGGGGGGGCTCATTGGCTTTCGTGTTTGCCAAGGGGAGCTCGCGTTCGCTGTGGGTTAATCGCGATCACATGGCTTGTGACTGCAATCGCAAAGAAGGAAGCGTGACAGGGGTATTAAATATCTAATTTCGGGATTTTGAATTCATTTCTTCTCTTTTTAAGTTCTTGGAGAACAAGTAGGGCGATTTTGGAAGATTCTTGATGAATACCATTTTCGCCATCTATCATAAGGTAAGTTATTCCAATTTATTGTGAGCTAAATACACGAATTATATATGGAATTTTACATGGAAATTGGTAGAGATTGTTGGCCATTTTGGAATTTTTGGTTGGAAATGTAGAATTTGGTAAAAGTAGGATTTGACCACAAAGTTGGGCATGAATTTTGGATTATATTATATATTTGAGTTCGTGGTGGCATGGGAAATATTTATTTTCAAGTTTTTGGAATCCTGGCGTGTGAGCCTAGGGGTTGACTTTGTTGACTTTTCGTCTAGAGTTGAGTATTTGTTTCTAATTGTTAAATTACAAGTTTTTGAGTATAATTTGATTGGTTTGCACGTTCTTTGGCTAATTTCAGATCGTTTGGCTTTGGTTTTATTTGTTAGAGAGGCGTTATTATTGGATTTTAGAGCAAGTTAAGTCTTCTGTCTAACCTTGTATGAGGAAATTTACTTATAGGTGTTATATTTGTTATGTGCTATGTGTTATGGGAGCTATGTACGTATGAGGTGACGAGTGTCCGTGCATATGCTTGATTCTTGATTATGTTCGGTTAGACATAACGTTACACCATGCTTTAATTGTATTACTTGAGTTATTCTTACCTGTTTAAATGCTTTAATTTATGTTTTTGCCTAAGGCTAGACTTGCATAGAGTGTCGAACATTGCTATTTTAGAGAATGGACGCATTACTTGATTAGCCGCAAAAATTATACTTTCTCTTACGGATTTCCCTCGCGTTATACATATTTGTCCAAAAGTTTATTGAGTTCATAAGTCACACATCGTGACTTGGGCTAATGGCCCGTCAAAAGTTTCATCATTCTTATAGGATCGGGCTGAATAACTCAACAGTACTATTATGGGATCACACCGAACACCTCAACAGTACTATAATAGTATTGGTCTGAATGCCTCAGTAGTACCATTACAGGATCAGGCCTTCTCCTTGGCAGTATTATGAGATGCATCTTATGGGGTCGGGCCGTTCGCTTCTGTATAATCGTGCGTAATATTCGATAGGGAGTCAGCGTACATATGTGTTTTCCAGGGAATTAACATTGTATTTGATATTGGTTATATTTGTTTTCTTTAAGGCAATTTATATGATTTGATGATTTTGTAATTATTCTTACGTTGAGAATCATGTTATTTATATTCATTTGTTCCGTTGCTGCTTGTTGTGTTTCGTACCTGTCTACTTCTATGTACATTATTATTGGACCACTAATAAGTATCAATATTAATCTGTCACCACTACGTCTTTGAGGTTAGACTAGATACTTACTGGGTACGCACATATTTACGTACTAATACTACACTTCCGCACTAACTGTGCATGTACCGAGACAGGTACATTTGGTGGTCATACTGGCGCGTAGGCGCGAGGAGACTTTGTGGTGATCTGCCCTATATGTTACAATTCCTAGAGCACAGAGTCCCCTGTCCTATTCATTTACTGTATTCTATCTATTTTCTATTCCAAACAGTTGTTGTAGTAGTATTGTACATTCTAGTAGATGCTCATGAATTTGTGACACCGGATTTTGGGAATTTAGATTTCTTTTCTTGGTTGCATTTGTGTTATGATATTCGGATTTATATTCAACAACTTTCGAAATTTAAGATAATATCAGTACTTTTCTATATAAACAGAGAAATTTCGCTTATTTATTTCATCACTTGTACTAAAATATGTTATGGACTATTGATTGACTTATAGATTAATTATTGTCTTGCCTAACGACGACATTTTGCGCCATCACGGCCTATGGTGATAATTGGGTCGTGACAAGTTTCCTCCTACTTGTTCGTACACGATGTTGATAAGTTATATCAGTTGAGATCTAACGATTTGTGGTGATATTGCACCTGTGGTGTGGGATGTTTTTTTCTTGTGTTGAGGGCTGATTGCTGTTGTCGTTTTGTGGTGGGATTTCCATCTGATACATAATCATATCGAGAACACGAATAATGCAACATATGCGGGTTCAAAAAAGTATAGAATATGAGGGTTTAAAATAGAGAAAGCAAGAACATATCTAGTAGAGTCTTGTTTATGGGTGTGTTGTGCTCCACATTTATAAGAAGGAGGCTACATGGAATTTAGGATTGTCACTCTTTCTTCTTACTCTAGATCGTGCGGTATAGCTCAGTTGTAGGAATTCAAATTCCTAAATTCTATTCTATTTGTAATACAACGATACCTACATCTAGAAAGACAGTTGGTAAGAGAAAGAATGTGGTTGTGGAAGAGTTGAGTCAGAGGAACTCGATTTTGCATCATGCTTATGATAAGTAAATGTGAGATCTTCAGCAGATCATGTCTGTACTAAGACGTGTAAGCTTCTTGATAAGGAGCTTTAAGGAAAGAATATCCAATTTATTCAACCATATGGTGAAAAGAAATAAGAGACTCAGAAGGTAGATACAAGTTTCAACAAGTAAAAAAAGCAAGGCGAATAAGGGTACGAGGCACCCAGCTAATGAAGATTATCAGTATTTACAATTCAGGCAGAGAAATATAATCATTTTGAGTTACCTTCAACAGTAACAGATGTATGTACAATCGTCCATACCCATCTCAGTTATGCCCTATGGGGCTAACAAATGTAGTTTAAGAAAAGGACGGGATATCAGGATTCTGCTGGAGTTAGAGTAACCCAAAATGGTGAATGAATTATTTGCGTTAGTTACCATTTTCGAAGGATATTACAAATGTGCGAATAGATCTCCTTGTGAGACACCCAGATGGTGCACTCTAGAATAGTACAGCTAGATATAAATACTAAAATGTTCAAAAAATTATTTTTACAAAGATAGGAACTGGAATCCTGGAGGGGATAGATATTACCTTAGTATAGATTCCGTCCCTAGTAGAGAGAGAATGTTAGGCAACCCAAAGAGCCAGTGGATGGAGTGAGGGAATATAAAAGCAAAAGAATCTCTTGTTGAAGTTTTCAGAATAAAGTGATAAACATAAATATTAGCAGGGAAATAAGAAAAGAGTTAATGAAGTATTATGAGTAAGAAGTGATACATGGATGACAATGGTAGATAAAAACAAATGGAAGTATTACAGAGTCTATAATCAAGTGAAGGAAAAGATGAGAGGTGAAAGGCCTTGAGACAACAAAAGAGAGGCCATAAAGTCATATCCTCATCTTGAAAAATAAGTTTGGGTCTCCAACATGATAACCAGAAGGAAAAAGTTAGACTCCAGTGTAATAGAAATCAGTATGGGCTGGTGAACAAGATAAACTAAACATGAATTAGGTACTGAATGATTTGACAATATTCGGTATCATGAGAATTTCCGAGATCACGTCTGACGATAATAGAATGGACAACGAAAGAATAACCTTTAAATTTCATTCAGGAAGAAGCTTCCCTAAAGCAATCAATGTGAGCAAAGTTAAGCTTAAGGGACTATGTGTGGCAGTGACAGTAGGTGTTACCCTCGTGAGTAAGGCATTTCTTTATCCTTGGTACAAAAGGATTATCGCAAGGCGAGTAAGGGTCATCGATGATGTGAAAAGACACCAAAGATGAAAAGGTAAAACTCCCAGGTAGATCGTTGTAGCACAAATCGTAGTACTCCCATAAAAGGGGGAATATGGTGTGATGCGGCACTAAATCAGAGTTCAATGGTTCTAGTAACTATGGAATTGTAAAGGAAGAATGCGATAAAAATAAGAAAGGGATGAGATTGCACTTATTCAAATCCTATAGATATGTTACGACTCCAGAACATTATGCAAGCGCAATGACAGGTAGAGGCATTAAGGGTTTCCCCCGGAATGTTATTGATACATAAGTGTGAATGAACACTTGATACATAAGAAGCTAGTACGAGAGGTAAGTTAAGACAACGGAAATAAACCAAGCAAGTTACGCATAATATAGATTTGAGAATGGACCAACGAGTTGTTAGTAGTTGATTCAGGAAAAGTCTAGTTATGGCTAGACAAGAGGTTACGAATAAATCAATAGATCATGCAAGACAAACGTAGTGAACCCCAACATAGGGAATTAAGTCTCGCAGATATGACATCGTGACCCTTGAGAAATATACAGATAGGAGTAGGGATAGTCAAAGGTGCCGTATGAATGTTACGGAAATAAAAGAGATTTCTGGGAAGACAGACAAAACTTCAGTTCAGAAGCAACCCTACGAGCACATGAGCCTGGAGGTAAGTAACTAAGAACAATTATAGGCGAGGAAGGACATTAAAAAAATAATCCGTCTGGGAAACAGTTTAATAAGCTCGAAACCTTACAAGAGTCAGAGGGTGTCCCCAAGTACTACAGCAAAAGATTAGCTAAGGAAATAAGGAAAAAGGCTTCAATCTAAGCATAGTAGCTTGAAGAAGAAATGGTCTTGTAACACCAGTCTCACTACAACATTGTATGCACTCCATAAGAAAGTGGCACCTATCATGGCTAATGAGCGGGAAATGAAACCAAAAGTAATATTCGAGATCATATGAGTTGCACAAAAATTCCGGCATGCATGGGAACTATGGGCATCCTCTGAAGCCCAACGAATGGAAGTAGGCGGGTGATACTTTGTCACGCACCGAAATCCCACCATCGGACGGTGATGTCGTCTAATGTTGAACCCGCTAGACAAGACAACGTGTACAGTTAAGCTAGCATAATAACGTCAATTTAACATAATAAGCTAAAACAGTTCACAACTTAACAGCGGAAATAAATATGGTTTCAAAACTAAGTAAAGACAACATAATACAACGACGCATTAATTTCCCAAAACCTGGAGTCACAAACTCACGGACTGTCTATAAGAGTGCTAAATACAAAGTCTGAAAGAAATACATGACTGTCTCTGAAAACTAGAGGAAAGCAAGACATAAACGAAGAACTAGGGATGGGAGAGACGCCAAGGCCCACGAACGCCAGCGGGTATACCTTGAAGCCTCTAGGATGAGCTGAAAGACACTCCCATTAATGATGTCCACCGGGTTCGGCTGCGTAATCTGCACAACATAAAGAAGTGAAGGTGTAGCATCAGTACAACCAACCCCATGTACTGAGTAAGTGCCGAGCCTAACCTCGGCGAAGTAGTGACAAGGCTAGGACACGACAACAATATGTACCTGTGCAGTTCAATAGTATAGCAGAAACTAAACAAGAATATAATTACGGGGAAAAACATGCTGGGGGTAAGCAAATAGCAAAAACTGAAATGACGGAAACGAAAACAATAGTCTAAAATATCTGAAAATAATAACGGGAATTGACAACACAGATTAAACAGTGAAAGATACGGCACGGCATGTCCCCTTGTGCATAATAATATAAAATATGGTACGGAATGTCCCCTCGTGCATAAACAATATAAACATGGCACAGAATGTCCCCTCGTGCATAAACAATATAAAATATGGCACAGAATGTCCCCTCATGCATAAACAATATAAACATGGCATGGAATGTCCCCTCGTGCATAAAAAAATATAAAATATGGCACGGAATGTTCCCTCGTGCATAAACAATATAAATATGGCACGGAATGTTCCCTCGTGCATAATAATATAAAATATGGCACGACATCACCCTTCGTGCTTTTACACTCTTCCTCACCAAAACAATGACAATATAGATGGCAAGGAATACAACATAGTGGAAATACAATTCAAAATCACCCAACAAGAGGAAAGTATCAGTCAATATCGTAACGATTGCCCGACAAGGGTCTCATCTATAACCAATCATTTCAAATCTACCCTTTACAATTGGGTTCTCAATCAGACCAATACATCATGAGTTCATCAACCAGAGGTTTCAACATTAATCAACTTCCAAGTAGAGACAATTGCATATTATAACGAACGTGGAAGTAATAATAAGGTTTTTATCGAAAATAGACTTACGAGAATGCTTGACACACAATGCATAGGCACTCGTCACCTCACCTATGCATTGAACATGATAAACACTTAACACATAGCATACAATACATATTCCCTCACCAAAGTTAGGCAAGACACTTACCTCGGGTCCAAAATATAGCAATCAACCCTCTAACACCGCCTTTCCTTTAGAATTCAACTCCGGAATGGAATTATGTAGACATAATCAACTCGAGTTTATCAATAAGGATTCAATGATTCAATTACATATCCTAATTATTCATTTCCATGCATTCTTCCAAAAATAACGAAATTCGACCCCAGGCCTGCTTGGTCCAAACACGGGGATCAGACCAAAACCATGTCACCCATTCACCCACGAGCCCGAATATATAATTTATTTTCAAATTCGATCCCCAAACGAGGTCTAAATCAAGAAAATCTAAAAAGGGCCTAACTCTACCCAAATTCCCAATTTTCTACTCTAATTTGCATGTTTTAGGCTTAGGAATTCATTAGATATAGATGAAAAATGAAGGAAACGAGTTAAAATTTACTAAACCAAGAAGTTTTGGTGAAGGATGGCTTCAATGGACGCCTAAGGACCTTGGAGAAGAAGAAGTTCGTTATGATCTATGAAAATCCCGTAGCTACTGGTTCTTGAAATATTTATATACCACTGGGCAAAATTTCCCTTCGCGATCGCGGAAGGGAGGTCGCGTTCGCGAAGGGTAGACTGGACAGACCATCGCGATCGCGGTCAACTATACGCGAAGGCGAAGAGGAAAAGGGCTGGGGTCCAGAAGTTGACTTACACGAACGCGTGGGACATCACACGAACGCGATGAAAGAGACATGCAAAGCTACGCGATCGCGGTCAACTGTACGCGAACGCGAAGAGGAAAAGAGAGCTAAGCCCTCAGGGTCAAATAACCCTACGCGATCGCGAGGGAATGGACGCGAACGCGATGAAGGAAAGCTTAAAGCTTCGCGAACGTGGAAGAGGCTTCGCGATCGCGAAGAACAAATGGACCTGCAACAACTGAAGCAAAACCAACAATTTTCCTAAGTTCAAAATCACTCCGAGACACCTCTGAAACACTCTCGAGCCCTCGGGGCTCCTAACCAATCACATGCACTAACTCAACAACATCCTACAAACTTAACCGCGCGATCAAATTGCCAAAATAACATAAAAAATAACGAATCAAACATCAAAATCACTAGTTTTTCTTCAAACCTCATAAACTTTCAAATTTAGAGTTTTAAGTCTGAAACACGTCAAACAACGTCCAATTTCAACCAAACTTCATAGAAATATCTTAAACCACATATAAGACCTGTACCGCGCGCCGGAACCAAAATACGGGCCCGATACCAACACATTCTATCCAATTTTCATTTTACTTTTCTTTATAAATTTCAGAAAAACAATTTCACTGAAAAATTCATTTCTCGGGCTTGGGACCTAGGAATTCGATTCCGGGCATACGCCCAAGTCCCATATTTTCCTACGGACCCTTCGGGACTGTCAAATCACAGGTCCGGGTCCGTTTACCCAAAATATTGTCCGGAGTCAAATTTACTCATTTTAATATCAAAATTTAGTATTTTCCACATAATTTCATATTTAAGCCGTCCAGCTATGCGCCCGGAATGCGCACGCAAATTGAGGCAACTACATATGAGGTTTTCAAGGCCTCGAAAGTACGGAATGGGTAATAAAATAGGTGATGACCCCTTTGGGTCGTCACATTCTCCACCTCTAAAACAACTGTTCGTCCTCAAACGGACCGAAGAAGGAAGCACCTGAGTCGGGGATTAAATGAGGGAACTCCGCATATCGGACTCGGACTCCCAGGTCAATGCCTCAGGAGGCTGACCTCTCCACTGAACACGAACAGAAGGGAAACTCTTGGATCTCAACTGACGAACCTGCCGGTCTAGAATAGCTACCGACTCCTCCTCATAAGATAAGTCCTTGTCCAACTGGACATGCTGAAATCTAACACGTGGGCTGGATCGCCGTGATACCTCCGAAGCATGGACACATGAAAATCTGGATGTACGGCTGATAAGCTAGGCGACAATGCATGTCTATAAGCCACCTCTCCCACTCGATCAAGAATCTCAAACGGATCAATGAACCTAGGGATAAGCTTGCCCTTCTTCCCAAATCTCATCACGCCCTTCATAGGCGACAATCGGAGAAATACTCGCTCACCGACCATGAAAGCCACATCTCGAACCTTGCAATCTGCATAACTCTTTTTCCTGGACTGAGTTGTACGAAGCCTATCCTGAATGATCCAGACCTTGTCCAAGGCCTCCTGAACCAAATCTGTACCCAACAACCGAGCCTCCCCCGGCTCAAACCATCCAACCGGAGACACCGCCTACCATATAAAGCCTCATAAGGAGCCATCTGGATACTCGAATGGTAGCTGCTGCTGTAGGCAAACTCTGCTAAAGGCAAGAACTGATCCCATAATCCTCCAAAGTCTATAACACAAGCCCGAAGCATATCCTCCAATAACTGAATAGTCCGCTCGGGCTGTCCGTCCGTCTGAGGATGAAATGCTGTGCTCAACTCCACCTTGAGGCCGAACTCTCGCTGAACTGCTCTCCAGAAACGCGAGGTAAACTGCACGCCCCGGTCCGAAATGATAGATACCTTCATACCATGAAGGCGAACAATCTCCCGGATATAGATCTCAGCTAACCTCTCGGATGAATAGGAAACTACCATAGGAATGAAATGCGGTGACTTGGTCAGCCTATCAACAATGACCCAAACTGCATCGAACTTCTTCCGGGTCAACGGAAGTCCAGTAACGAAGTCCATAGTGATCCTCTCCCACTTCTTCTCGGGAAGCTCAATCCTCTAAAATAAACCACCAGGCCTCTGATGCTCATAATTAACCTGTTGACAATTCAAACACCGCGCCACATGTGCCACAATATCCTTCTTCATTCTACGCCACCAATAATGCTGCCGCAAATCCTGATACATCTTCGCGGCACCCGGATGAATAGAGCACCGGGAACTATGGGCCTTCTCTAAAATCAACTCTCGAATCCCATAAACATTGGGCACACAGACTCGCCCCTGCAATCTCAAAATACCATCATCATCTAAGGTCACCTGCTTGGCGCCTCCGCACTGCACCGTGTCTCTAAGGACACACAAATGAGGATCATCAAATTTCTAATCACGGATACGCTCCAATAATGAAGAACGAGCGACCGTACAAGCCAAAAATCGACTAGGCTCAGAAATATCCAACCTCACAAATCGATTGGCCAAAGTCTGAACATCCAAAGCAAGCGGCCTCTGACTGACCGGAATAAAATCTAGACTGCCCATACTAGCTGACTTCCTACTCAAAGCATCGGCCACCACATTGGCCTTCCCCGGGTGATATAAGATGGTAATATCATAATCATTCAACAACTCCAACCACCTCCACTGCCTCAAATTCAACTTCTTTTGCTTGAACAAGTATTGAAGACTCTTATGACCCGTGAACACCTCACACATCACGCCATACAGATAGTGCCTCCAAATCTTCAATGCGTGAACAATGGCTTCCAACTCCAAATCATGCACTGGATAGTTCTTCTCATGAATCTTCAACTACCTCGAAGCATAAGCAATGATCTTGCCATCCTGCATCAACACTGCACCAAGCCCAATACGGGAAGCATCAGAATAGACTGTATAAGACCCTGAACCTGTGGGCAAAACCAATACCGGTGTCGTAGTCAGAGCTGTCTTTAGCCTCTGAAAGCTCGCCTCACACTCGTCCGACCATCTGAACTGGGCACCCTTCTGGGTCAACCTGGTCATCAGTGCTGCAATAGATGTGAACCCCTCCACGAACCGACGATAGTAGCCTGCCAATCCCAAGAAACTCCGAATCTCTATAGCTGATGCTGGTCTAGGCCAGTTCTTGACTGCCTCAATCTTCTTCGAGTCAACCTGAATACCCTCTGCTGATATGACATGAACCAGGAATGCAACTGATCTCAACCAGAACTCACACTTCAAAAATTTTGCATATAATTGACTGTTCTTCAGAGTCTGAAGAGCCACTCTAAGATGTTGCTCGTGCTCCTCCTGGCTGTGGGAGTATATCAATATATCATCAATGAAGACTATCACGAACGAGTCCAAATAAGGCCTGAACACTCGGTTCATCAAGTCCATAAAAGGTGCTGGGGCATTTGTCAACCCAAATGACATGACCAAAAACTCGCAATGCCTGTACCGAGTGCGGAAAGCTGTCTTAGGGACATCGGATGCCCTAATCCTAAACTGATGGTAGCTAGATGTCAAGTCTATCTTTGAAAATACCTTGGCATCCTGAAGCTGATCGAACAAATCATCAATCCTCGGCAGTGGATACTTATTCTTGATTGTAACCTTGTTCAATCGCCAGTAATCAATGCACATCCTCATCGAACCATGCTTTTTCTTCAGAAATAATACTGGAGCACCCCAAGGAGAAACGCTGGGTCTAATGAAACCCTTCCCAAGCAAATCCTGCAACTGTTCCTTCAACTCTTTCAACTCTAGCGGGGCCATGCGATACGATGGAATAGAAATGGGCTGGGTGCCCGGAGCCAGATCAATGCATAAATCAATGTCCTTGTCGGGTGGCATCCTCGGCAAGTCTGCAGGGAAGACCTCAGGAAACTCACGAACCATGGTACCGAATCAATAGAGGGAACCTCAACACTGGAATCGCGCATATAAACCAAATAAGCCAAACACCCCTTCTCGACCATACACCGAGCCTTCACGTATGAAATAACACTGCGGGTAGCATGACCAGGAGTCCTTCTCCACTCCAAACGGGGCAGATCTGGTAAGGCTAAGGTCACCGTCTTGGCATGGCAATCCAAGATAGCACAATAGGGGGATAACCAATCCATCCCCAATATAACATCGAAGTCACCCATATCAAGAAGCAAAAGATCAACCTGAGTCTCCAGACCACCGATGACTACTAAGCAAGCACGGTAGACTCGATCTACCATTATAGAATCACCCACCGGTGTAGAAACATGCACAACAGTACTCAAGGAATCACGGGGCATACTCAAATAAGGGTCAAAATATGAAGACACATACGAGAATGTAGAACCTGGATCAAATAACATTGAAGCCTCTCGGCCGCAAACTGAAACTGTACCTGTAATAACTGCATCAGAAGCCTCGGCATCAGGCCTGGCAGGAAGGCATAGCACCGGGGCTGAGCCCCTCCAATCTGATCATCTTTGGGTCGACCTACTGCGGCCTGACCTCTACCTCTCGTGGCATGTGCTCCACCTCTATGAGTCTGATCTCTACCTCTGGCACCTCGACCGCCACCCCTAGCTAACTGAGGGGGTGGGGTTTTTCCTGATGTGGGAACCATGGCACGGGAACCCTGATACTGAGACCCACCAGAACCTTGGCAGCAAAACCTGGAAATATGCCTCAAACCACCGCAAGTATAACAAGGCCTCTGCTGATGTGGTTGCTGACTCAGGAACTGGCCCTATCGACCCTGATAACCACCCTGGAAATTCTGAAGCGGCGGTGCACCGATAGGTGCTGGTGGTGCACCCATAGGAGCTGGCGGTGCACTGTGAGCTACCTGAAGTGCCGACTGATAGGGTCTGGGAGGATGACCTCTGCCCGACGAATCCCTGCCTCCAGATGAGGCTCCACTGAAATGACCGAAATGACAGGGCCTCTTTTCAGCCCCATGACCACCACCCTGTGACATAATCATCTCGATCCTTCTGGCCACATTGGCCGCATCCTGGAACGATATATCGGTATCTGACTCTCTAGCCATCTGAAGTGTGATAGGCTGGGCCAATCCCTCAATAAATCTCTGAACCGTATCCGGATCAGTGGGAAGTATAATAAGAGCATGTCGAGCTAGAGCGATGAGCCTGGTCTCGTACTGAGTGACTAACATGGATCCCTGCTGGAGACGCTCAAACTGCCTCCGAAGGTCCTCTCTCTGAGTAATGGGAAGGCACTTCCCAAAAAATACCTCTAAGAACTGATACCAAGTCAAAGGTGTAGATCCAACTGGTCTGGCTAAGCAATATTCTCTCCACCATCTCTTGGCTGCGCTAGATAACCGAAAAGCAGCGAAGTCAACTCAGTTGGACTCCACTATGCCCATGTTCCGAAGAACCTCACGGGAGCTGTCCAAATAATCCTGGGGATCCTCTGATGGTGAACCAGTAAAAGTAGCAGTGAATAACTTAGTGAACCTGTCCAGTCTCCACAAAGCATCTGCTGACATAGTTGAACCAATTGTTCCTATTGCACTCAAAACACCCCGAATCCCGGACCACCAGTCCCCGCAAGTCATAAATCATAAAATTCCGCTATGGGAAGTTTCATTTGGAGGAACGGGGTCCGATAACGCAAAACGACCGGTCCGGTCATTATAGAGCGCCTATGAGCCAGTCAAGTTGGTCGAGATACAGAGCCTAGTATGGCCGAGAGCATCTGAGCGAGCCTACTACGACAGAGCAGTTATATATATATATATATATATATATATATATATATATATATATATATATATATATATATATATATATATATATATATATTTATTTATATTTATATGTGTGTGTGTGTGTCACGACCCCAAATCTAGGTCAGTCGTGATGGCGCCTATCGTGGAACTAGGCCAACCAAAACTCACTCAAATCATAATAAGCTTCCATTTACATCTTTACTGTACCGATTACCCATAAAGGTTTCCTTTAAACATTTATAAAACAGTTAAAGCTATATTGAATATTAAATACAACCCCTGAGAATCCGGAGTCATTGGTCATGAGCATCTACATAAAATATACAACTCAACGAAAATAAATTCTATAATAGTAAGCGGGAGAGGGAGAAGGACTGCAGACGCATGCAGCTACCTCGCAAACCTCCGAGAATCTCTGGAACAGATAGATAGCTCACCTGCCCTAACACCTGAATCTGCACACAAGGTGCAGGGAGTAATGTGAGTACACCAACTCAGTAGTAATGAAAATAATTCAGGCCTGAGCAGCAAGAAACACATAAAATCAAGGTCATCAAATCACAAGATGCACAACCTTTCTTTCCAACAGTATAACATAGATACGTGAAATCATCATGCCTTAAAACCAACTTCAGAAAAATCCTTTGAAGAATGTATATTTTCAACAACTTCAAACTGAAAGATTTAGTATGAAAATGAAATGAATCATATAGAGGCCCCTCGGGAAAAACATATTTCATAAGCTCAGAGTGAAAGTAGTAAAATCATAAGTAGACCCTCGGGCAAAACATGTATCATAATCAGCCCCTCGAGCATGCCTCACAGTCACTCATGATCAACCCCTCGGGAATACCTCACCATGACTCATAATCAGTCACTCAGCACCTCACAGTCATTCAACACCTCACAGTCACTCATGCCTCCCAATCACTCGGCACTCGGCACTCGGTGTGCTCACTGGGGTGTGTGCAGACTCCGGAGGGGCTCCTTCAGCCCTAGCGCTAATATCCTCAGAAATAGGCCCTCGGCCTCACTCAACAGTACCACTCAAAAAGCCCCTCGGGCGAATAAATAAAACACGGTACTCGACCCAAAACATCATTTTTAAATCTAAAAGTAGTGTAAATCAGGCTGAGTTTTGAAAACAGTAAGCACAATGTGGCTGAGTGAAATCATCAACAAATAGTGAGGAAAACAACAGTAAAAAGCCCCCAAGGGGTCTAAATAGATCGGCACGAGTCCCCAAACACAGCTTATAACCCAAATATTTCAACAATCTTTAGAACATAATTTAACATAAGGTTTTGAGTAAAATATGCAGCTCATTAGTTGCCGCAGAGAGGACCTAGTCCAATCCAAAAATCAGTGCGCGCCACATACTCGTCATCCGACATGTGCGCCATTCTAAAATCAGTGAGAAATACGTAGTCCAGGGTTCATACCCTCAAGACAAGGTTTATAACCATTACTTACCTCTACCGGGCCACAACACTAGTCCGCTATGCTATTGCCCCTCAAATTGGCTCCCGAATGCTCCAAATCTAGCTAAAATCAGTTTAATATCATTAATATATACCAAAGGAACACAACCCAATCGAAAACTATAAAATTATAAAAGAATCTCGAAATTCGGCCAAACCCGAGCCCAGGGCCCACGTCTCGGAATTTGATAAATTTTACATCACTAGATTCCTCGTCCTCCCACGATTCTACACATACCAAAATCATCACAAACGGACCACAATTTCCTACCCAAATTGCCCAAAAGGATTTTCAATCCTCCACCCATTCTTCCCATCCTTTACCTACTTTAATCCTCAAATTTACAAGCCTAATCCGAATCAAAATAACATAGAAACAATGTTAATAACCCGAGAACTTACCTTCACTGAAGAACCACGAATTCCCTCTTCAATTTGCCTTCAAAAGAGCTCCTCCCGCATGCAAAAATGGTGGAATGAAATGAATTTCACGGAGGCCCCTTTTTATACTGTTCTGCCATCATTTCCGCACCTGCGGACACTAAATCGTACATGCGGACCCGCACTTGTGGTCCCAGGTGCACACCTGCACAATTCCCCTGCCTAGCCTCCTTTCGCACATGCGACAACGCACCTGCGGCTACCCATCTGCAGGTGCGGCCAATACCAGAAACTCACACCAGCAGCTAATTGCTGAAAATTTCCAAGTTCAAAACCCCGCCAACCATCCGAAATCAATCCCGAGCCCCTCGGGGACCCTACCAAACATACCAACACACCCCATAGCATTATTCAAACTTAGTCAAGGCTTCGAAACACCAAAAACAACATGAAAACACCAAAAGTACATCAAATTCATGCCTATGAACTTTGAAACTTCCAAATTTCACCAACTTCGCCAAAACCAACAAAACAACTCCGATTGACTTGAAATTTTGCACACATACTCAAAATGACATTACAAACCTGTTCCGACTTCCGAAATTTCATTCCGACCCCGATAGCCTATTTTTCACTACCGATCGAAAATCACCAATTCAAGCATAATTCTACGCCGGACACCAAAACTCCATTCCGAACACACTCCTAAGTCCCAAATCACCTAAAGAAACCATCTGAGCCATAAAATCCGCATTCTGAGTTTGTTCACCAATAAGTCAACTCGCAGTTGACTTTCTCAACTACTAGGCTACCTTGAGAGACTAAATGCCTCAGTTCTCACCATGACCACTCTGAACCCGAACCAACCGACCCAACACACGTAAATGAAGCTGAACCACATAAAATGAAGTAGAAACGGGGGAAAACGGGGCTAAACTCTCGGAACGACCGGCCGGGTCGTTACATCCTCCCCCACTTAAACATATGTTCGTCCTCGAACGTGCCAAGAGTTGTTCTCCTACACTATCAAACTGTTACGTAGCTTACCATGCACATACCCGGGGTTGATCCCACGTCACCATATCCCATATAGGTCCAATAGCACAATACCGTTGAAACTTCGAAATCCAATCCTGACCCCTAAACCGTAGAACCAAATTCCCACTTCTAAAATAATATACAAGTTCAAATTCTCCATAACTATAAACTTTTCAAGTATGAACATGATTAATCAAGTCATATACGCACCCAAGATGAAATCACATAATACACCGTGTGACTAAACACTCATAGCGGTAACTCTAAACCATAATATCTGCTGAGAAAAACCCAATACAGGTACATAACCTCTTATCAAGTAATGCCTCGCTCTAACACTTCTATATACTGTCGATGATGAAAGAAGCACGTAGAACTAACAACTATTCGTCCCCGATCAGTCAGACATGAAACTCCCCCTTCCCAAAAAGGAATTATAGTAGATTTCTAAGCCGACTTCCGATATTTATCCTTCCAACTATGCTTTCGAAAATTCTGGAAATGTTCATTCTAGGTCCAATGACCTATTCTCATCCATTACAACCACCCTGAAGACATGACACATCGATACAATTCGAACCCAAAACCTATGCAACTCGTGCACTTAACAACAACATCCTAATGCAATCAAATTATATAAAAGATCCACACGAGAGGACTATCCTTCCATTAATAATTACCGTCATCATATCATACTAACAGCCTGACACATACTGCGAAAATCAAAAATACATGTATCCAATACCAAAGGTCATACCCTTACATAACTCCACTACACTGCGCAATCTCATCCAACGCTGGTCCACTTGAAATACTTCAAGACACCTTGCCCAAAATCAATAACCATTTGAAATTCGACATCAATTACTCAAAGTGCATTGCCATAACCACGGGGGAAACCGGACGATACCATGCCACCCGAAATAGAAGGTATATAACCAACATGTCTCAACCCGCAATACCCAATTACTTACCTTACTCAAATCTAGATATAACACCAAATTAGAACCGCACCATATGTGTATATAACCAATAATCACCACTCCTCACAACACCGAAAGGTAACTAATAGATCACTCTTAGAACATGAATAAACTTAAACACAATCGAATGGTACATTCCTCAATAATAGAAATTCGGAACCAACAATTCCGACCCGGTGCAGAACACACACCCATATTAGCCTACCAGTGACCCTAAATTAACTTTGATCACCCACAATAGATAGCTATCTTACCGAAAATTTCACAATGACGGAATCATGGTACATACTAACATCCGACTAGCTCAGCTCGCAACTTCACAGTTCACTACCACAAAATATCCTGTTTATGAGAACTCACAGTCTCGAAGTCCATGAAACGTACGAAGCACCATATCTGATCACAACTCCACCGCTCGAATATATAACACATCTCAAATACTCACTCATTCCACGGGGGATACCCCGATAATTCTTCCATTTACCAACCAACCTTGAATATCAACAGCCGATCCAACAATAGGGCGCCACGCTACCAATGAACTACCCTTAACTCAAACACATTGCTCTTTCTGAAATATATACCCTCATCAAGTCGAACCAATTAGTGATATCATATACCTAGTCAACTAAAATTGCCCATGCTGCCTAAGAATTTATGACCTTCCTCCAGAACCGAACCGTGACCTCACATATGCAAATCTCGACTCTACCCAACATACTGCACACGCTATGCCAACCTAGGAAAAATACGGGAACTCCATGGTCCCTTCAGAGCCACAAGCAACTACGTACCCAACTAGCCAAGAAATCCCATTGGATCCCTTTTAGAAACAAATTCACTACCCGTCATAAGAAAATATGCACCCTTAACCGCGGTAGAAACCATCCGGAACTATTCGAAATCCCATTTGCGCATCACCAAACAATCATGATTGAATTCTTCTAACTCAACCAAACTACGCAGGCCACCAGAAATCCTAGAGCATTGCTAAGAAACACCCGAAAACTCGTTACCTCATGAACACCCAAGAACAAATTGTATCCCTTACCATGCCGATCTGACCTACTACCAAGTTGCCCTATTTACCCAAGTCTCTTCTGACTTACCTTCAAATTGGTACTTCTTACTGCCGTAATACCATATTTTTCAACCCAGACCGCACGCGACCCAAGCATAAAACCATACCGTCTAAGGCTCATAAGCCGCCGAATACTCAAATATCCCCAAAACTACCATATTCAAAATACTTACCCTGAAGAGACTTCCTGTGAATCTAAAGCCATTACCTTCACCTTCCTGATACCGATATGTAGAATCCGTGATGATGTAGAAGTACCACAAGTCTTGACACCCTCTAACGTAAATCTCAATCACACTGACCAATTAGATAGAATCGACCTGACCCGTTGCACACTAACATACTAGGAAAGTAATCCACTCACTTGAAGCCACAAGTAAATTCATACACTGCACACACTACACCTTTTACAATTTCCACTAAATCATTCAATAGAATCCAATTATCCAACAGAGTACATTACAACCTATATCGAAGAGATTTCCACCTACATCTGCAGGTCATAACTGAATTACCAATATACCTAGAACTGAAACTAATACCACACATAGTCATGCAATCAACTTATTAACAAACTGCCACACTTGGCTCAAAGCCAATGATTGATATAAACAATAGCTCACAATGCCCATAATAACACCACCCGTCTAACAACTCAAGTCATCTGCAAATCTCGCATTCACCATTGCAATAGTCACGCCAAATTCCACAAGCGATCTAAACTCCAATTACAACATATATCATTTACTGGTAGAAGAGAACTTATTATAGAACTACATAGGGACAACACACCCTGGGATAACCCGCAGATCATACCCCTGCCCGCTTAGCCTCAACTGCTATCTCTCCATACACTTCTGAAGACCAGAACTAACATGCAATCACTACACCTTCCTTCATCTGAACACAACAACGCCTACCCTCGAGGCACTACAATACGCGGTAACAACCTGAAGCTGATGGAAAAACTAACACTGGAGCGGTGGTCACAAAAAGCTCGATCTTCTGGAAGCTCTACTCACACATGCATGACCACCTGGATACCTTCACTAGACACCACGTGTCCCAAGAATGCTACTGAACCGAGCTAAAATTTACACTCGGAGAACTGGCATAGAGCCTTTCCTCCCTGAATACTTATAATGCCATCTCAAATACTAAGTATGCTACTCCTGGCTACGCGAATATGCCAGGACGCCATCAATGAATACAATAACAGGGAGTGCTAATACGGTTGGAATACACTGTTAATCAAATACATGAACGTTACTGGTGAAAATGATCAGCTCAAAAGACATCACCAGGAACTCATAACCCAACAGAAAAATCCGCTTCACTCCATAACTACACAACATGAGAGGTCTTCCAACATACTCACAACCCAAGGCCATATACCAAATTGAGACAAAAATCAAACACTCAATAAATTTTACCACATTTCCAGCCAAACTTTTTGACACAATTCACAGTCTGATCACATCTAACCATGAAATCACACCCACCACATAGGCATCTAGTCACCAATTTTTATCAATAAGAACACAAACGAACATACAAGTCCCCAATTACATGTGCCCACACAACAAAAATCTGAGCAATCAAGCCATAGAATGAATCCGGCCTCAAGTCCTCCAGACTGGCCCATTACCAACATACCAAAATCACATCTCATCCATGGAAGCCACAAGTCGTCGATGCACAACTGGTACCAGGCGCTCTCGTGTGCGCTCGAATACATGAGAGGAATTCAAGAGTTATGCTCTTGGCTGAAAATAATGGATTCGCATGACAAGAATTTAAGAATGTGAGATTTTTCCTAAGGGTTCCGCAACCTCTCGAAGATAAGTACAGACGTCTCTGTACCGATCCGCAAGACTCTACTAAACCTGCTCATGCCCGGTGGGTCCTATGTAACCTAGCGCTCTAATACCAAACTGTCACGACCCCAAATCTAGGCCAGTCGTGATGGCGCCTATCGTGGAACTAGGCCAGCCAAAACTTCACTCAAATCATAATAAGCTTCCATTTACATCTTTACTATACCGATTACACATAAAGGTTTCCTTTAAACATTTATAAAACAATTAAAGCTATACTGAATATTAAATATAACCCCCGAGAACCCGGAGTCACTGATCATGAGAATCTACATAAAATAATTAACTCGACGAAAATAAATTCTATAATAGTAAGCAGGAGAGGGAGCAGGACTGCGGACGCATGCAGCTACCTCACAAACCTCCGAGAATCAATGGAACAGATAGACAACTAACCCTGCCCTAACACCTGAATCTGCACACAAGGTGCAGGGAGTAATGTGAGTACACCCACTCAGTAATAATGAAAATAATTCAGGTCTGAGCAGTAAGAAATACATAAAATCAATGTCATCAAATCACAAGATGTACAACCTTTTTTTTCCAATAGTATAACATAGATGTGTGAAATTATCATGCCTTAAAACCAACTTCAGAAAAATGCTTTGAAGAATGTATATATTCAACAACTTCAAACCGAAAGATTTAGTATGAAAATGAAATGAATCATAGAAAGGTCCCTCGAGCAAAACATATTTCATAGCTTAGAGTGAAAGTAGTAAAATCATAAGTAGCCCCTCGGGCAAAACATGTATCATAATCAGCCCCTCGGGCATGCCTCACAGTCACTCATGATCATCCCCTCGGGCATACCTCACCATCACTCGTAATCAGTCACTCAGCACCTCACAGTTACTCATGCCTCCTAATCACTCGTCACTCGGCACTCAGTGCGCTCACTAGGTGTGTGTGCATACTCCGGAGGGGCTCCTTCAGCCGAATCGCTAATATCAAGCCACCTCGTGGTGTATCATATCCTCACAATCAGGACATCGGCCTCACTCAACAGTACCACTCAAAAATCCCCTCGGGCGAATCAGTAAAACGGGGTACTCGACCCAAAATATCATTTTTAAATCTCAAAGTAGTGTAAATCGGGCTAAGTTTCGAAAACAGTAAGCACAATGTGACTGAGTGAAATCATGAACAAATAGTGAGGAAAACAACAGTAAAAAGCCCCCAAGGGGTCTAAACAGATCGGCACGAGGCCCCAAACACGGCTTATAGCCCAAATATTTAAACAATCTTAAGAACATAATTTAACATAAGATTTTGAGTAAAATATGCAACTCATTAGTTTCCGACGAGAGGACCTAGTCCAATCCAAAAATAGTGCACGCCACATACTCGTCATCCGAAATGTGCGCCATTCTAAAATCAGTGAGAAATACGTAGTCCGGGGTTTCATACCCTCATGACAAGCTCTATAACCATTCCTTACCTCTACCGGGCCACAACACTAGTCCGCTATGCTCTTGCCCCTCAAATTGGCTCCCGAGATCTCTGAATCTAGCCAAAACTAGTTTAATATCATTAATATATACCAAAGTAACACAACCCAATCGAAAACTATCAAATTATACAAGAATTTTGAAATTCAGCCAAACCCGAGCCCCAGGCCCACGTCTCGGAATTTGATAAATTTTACATCACTAGAAATCTCGTCCTCCCACGATTCTACACATAACAAAATCATCACAGACGGACCATAATTGCCTACCCAAATTGCCCAAAAGAATTTCTAATCCTCCACCCATTCTTCCCATCCTTTACCTACTTTAATCCTGAAATTTTACAAGCCTAATCCGAATCAAAATAGCATACAAACAATGTTAATAACCCGAGAACTTACCTTCATTGAAGAACCACGAATTCCCTCTTCAATTTGCCTTCAAAAGAGCTCCTCCCGCATGAAAAAATGGTGGAATGAAATGAATTTCACTGAGGCCCCTTTTTATACTGTTCTGCCAGCATTTCAGCACATGCGGACACTAAATCGCACCTGCGGTCCAAGGTGCGCACCTGCGCAATTCCACTAACCGACCAAATTCTCGCACCTGCGACCCCTTCTCCGCACCTGCGACTTCACAGGTGCGGCCATCTCTTCGCACCTGTGGATTTACCCTACCTAGCCTCCTTTCGCACCTGTGACATCGCACCTGCGGCTACCCATCCGTAGGTGCGGCCAACGCCAGAAACTCACACCAGCAGCTAATTGCTGCAAATTTCCAAGTTCAAAACTCTACCAACCATCCGAAATCAATCCCGAGCCCCTCGGGGCCGCTACCAAACATACCAACACACCCCATAGCATTATTCAAACTTAGTAGAACCTTAGAAACACCAAAACTAACATGAAAACACCAAAATTACATCAAATTCGAGCCTATGAACTTTGAAACTTCCAAATTTCACCAACTACGCCGAAACCAACCAAAACACCTCCGATTGACTTGAAATTTTGCACACATACTCAAAATGACAGTACGGACCTGTTCCAGCTTCCGGAATTTCATTCCAACCCCGATAGCCTATCTTCCACTACCGACCGAAAAATCACCAATTCAAGCCTAATTCTACACCGGACACCAAAACTCCATTCCGAACACACTCCTAAGTCCCAAATCACCTAATGAAACCATCCGAGCCTTAAAATTGCATTCTGAGGTCGTTCACCAATAAGTCAACTCTCAGTTGGCTTTCTCAACTATTAGGCTACCTTGAGAGACTAAATGCTTCAATTCTCACCATGACCACTCTGAACCCGAACCAACCGACCCAACACACGTAAATGAAGCTGAATCACATAAATTGAAGCAGAAACAGGGGAAAACGGGGCTAAACTCTCGGAACGATCGGTCGGGTCGTTACACTATATATATATATATATATACCGGACAACTATTTTAGTTACTATATTGATAGAGTTGAGTTAGTATCAGTAAGTGAGCATATCTTTAGATTATCTTTGACTTCCAGTTACTTTCAGTTATTATATTATCAGTTCAGTTTCATATTTTAGTATATTGCCTTACATACTCATTATATTATTCGTACTGATGTCCTTTTGTTGGGGACGCTGCATTCATGCATGCAGGTATATATAATCAGATTGACGAGCCCTCATAGTAGACGAGGTTTGCATTCAGCGTAGGATCGGTAAGACTCCACCTCATTCAGAGTGCAGTGGGGTCTATGAGTCATTGTGTCAGAGTTTTGCTATAGACGTATGGGTAAGTCGGTGCCCTGTCCTGTTTGATGTAAAATAATCTTAGAGGATTTGTAGATAGAGGTTCCGTTTGTACCGTATGTCAGAGGCCTTGACGAACCTTATGTATTCATGTTTTAAGAACGATAGTTTATTGATACAATGCTGGCCACTTACATTGTACATTATGAGTCTTGGCCATGTGGGCCCATGATAGTTACAAAAGGAATGAGTTCAACTAACTCAACCTATATATGTTCTAGTTTTGGTCAAATGATCATGAGTTACAGAGTGATTCGCTCGGGCCAGCATGGCACCAGGTGCCAGCCACGCCTCCCCAAGTTTGGGGCGTGACAAAGTGGTATTAGAGTGGGTCGTGTCCTAGGGAGTCTACAAAGTCGTGCCTAGTAGATTCTCAGTTATGGGTGTATTGCACGCCACATTTATAATTGAGACGTTATAGGGCATTTAGGAAATATTTTCTTCTTTTGTTTCTAGATCGTGCCATAGGGTTGTGTCGTAAGAAGTCAATATGAGGCTTTCGCCAGATTTTGTATGCACCAGAGGTGCAAGTATTACAATAGAACTTTAAGGCGTAGATGTAATTTCTACCTATATGAAAGGGAGGTTATGAAAGCGACAGAAGATACGATGCGTGATTGAAAAGTAAGTTAGGTAAAGTAAAGGTGAAGAATATACGAGATAGTCAAGTACAAAAGATTGTGAATAGTCGAGACTTCAGATATAGTTTGGGTTTTAGTTTAGTATACAAAGGAGACCCTAGCGAAAGTTTTGAAAATCTCAAAGAGTTAACATTCGAGGACGAATGTTTCTAAAGGAGGGGAAGGATGTTACATCCCGTACCTTAGCATTAGAATGTGCCGTAGTAATCCATATGAAATTGAAGGGATTAAGACCATTCATAAGATTTGCACCATATTCAACGTTTGATATTTTAATTTACTTGAAGAATCTTTGTTAGAATTTCTGATTTTTTGTTTGATAATGTGGAGACCAACTTTCTAAAAAAGTAAAATAAATACTAATTTAAAATAAAAGAGCATTGCTTTCGGTAACTGTTTTAAGATGCTTAAACTACAATTATTATTACAGTACATGTGAATTGAAATATCCCACATGGAGAGTAGTGGTGTTTCTTATTTTTGATCTTTTTAAGGATTTTTTTTTCAAGATTCGCATAAAATTGTTGGACTTTAAGCATTGGGCTTAAAAGTTTAAGAGTGTGAATTGGGAAATGGTGGAGAATAAAATGGAGGGAAATAAAAATTTGAATCAAGTGAGCTTTTGTCATGACTTTGTACCACATTGGTGAAAGACAACTACACTTGTGTGTATAAATATAGGATCACTTCTTAGAGCTCTTAAAGGAGTTGAAGAGGATATATCCTCGTGCCGTCGTTATCGCTCGCTCGATTAGGCTTCGGCTTCGGCATTTGTCAAATGATCTATCGATAAGATTATTTTTTGGACAAAGTTTATTGAATTAATTATTTAATAATTAATTAAATGTCAGTCAGTTCATTAACGGAATTAACTGAAATTCAAAAATGTTGCCTTTGCTGAACGTTATTTTCCTTTCTGAACAGATACTTTTTCCTGAACAGACTTCACACCTCTTCCAATAATTGCCTATAAATTCTGAGGCATGGCTTCTTTTTCCACATACTGAAAAAATCGAGAATTTCATTCTGAATACTGCATTCTACTTCACAGTCTCTCTCTCTCTCAAATTCGTAAGTGTGAGTTTGCTCCGTTCTTTGAGTTTGTTGGTATCCTGCAGTTTGTATTGCCACTGTTGCAGGAAGGTTATTCCTGTAGTTCCTGGGAGGATTTAATCCATTACCTTGGCAACTTGTGAGGGGGTTAAAATTCCTTAAGGACACACAA
>ML309230.1:0-44078 GCA_005239505.1 Nicotiana paniculata | reverse complement strand
ACTGGAGACCCCTGGCGTTTGGGCTCTAACGCCCCCCTAACGCCAGGGGGGGCCTGGACTTATGAGGTAAACGCCCCCCTAACGCCAGGGGGGCCTAGCTTTAGGGGGAAAACGCCCTGCTATCGCCCGGGCGTCTCCTTTTGCGTATTTTTGACGTATTTGCATCCCTTTAGCTCCGTTTCCATTTCCAATTCACCTACACATAAAATAAACTCCATTAAGCACATAACAAGTGTAATTTTATCATTAATGCTCATAAAATGTAAGGTATATCACATGCTAAACCATGCAACTTAGTCTTGCATCAGTAGCCATGCAAGAAGACTATGGACTCCAGCTTGGTTGGCAAGGGCGAATACAGAGTCTATTGGGCACAACCTAATATTTTTGTCCCAAATCCTAATGTATATATTGAGAAATCTACATAATTCATTTAATATGTAGATATAATAAACTGTAAATTAAATAATATAAATAAATTATGAGTTCGGTAGCAAATATGGAGTTACAAGAACCCATAACTTTTAAGTTCATAAACTCGCCTCTAAAGTGGACAGAGCATGAGCTTGATAAAGAAATTTTGGATTTTTTTCCTTTCCCTTGATCCACTGTTTTCTACTTCTCTATTTTATATTCTACTAAACTAACAGGGTTGAGAAAATTAGGAAAATATCTTCCTAACGAGAGAGCTCTGTGATGTCGCGACCAAAAATTAATACAAATTATTCAAACAATAATTATATGTTTGATTTTGTTCTTCCTACTACATAGATAAGGTAATAGGGGATTATAAGTATTGAGCTCAAACCATTGTATGGAAAACTCTGGGATAAGTTCGGTAAAAAACTCTAGGGATAAATTCGTTAACATAGGACAAGCTCCAAACACAAATTTAAGTTTACACTCGTATAATTCATCCCAAGTCTAACTCGTCAACCAGACATAAGAATCTACTTTATTCCACAATTGTGCATTTGAAAGATCTTTCAACATTCTAACAACTCAGAATCGTACAACACATCAAGACACAAATCAAATGCCCAATAGTCCTCTTCACATCCCTAGAAAACTATTCTCGTCACATCCAAACCATCTGAACACATACCGCAGTCACATCATACTCATCATATAGCCATCCAACCACTCACCAAGCCATAAATCTTACTCTTTGGGACACTACCAGAAATATAAGTCCAAAAGCGCATGCTTACACAATTGAAACCACTGAGCCAAAGTTACGGTCCAACCCTCGCCTCAAGTCATCCAGATTGGCCCATCACCAAAATACAGAAAATACATCTCGCACCTCATCCATGGAACCACAAAACGTCGATGCATAGTTGATACCGAGTGCTCAGCATAACGTACGAATGAGTGGAAGGAATACAAGAGATACGCTTCAAGCTGAATCAAAATCGCACGATAAGGAAATAAATATGGGAATTTTATCTTAGATGACTTGTAGCCTCTCGAACATATGTATGGACGTCATCATACAGATCCGTAAGACTCTACTAGACATTTGCTCATGACTCGCAGAACCTATGAATCTAGAGCTCTGATACCAACTTGTCACGACCCAAAATTCAACCCATCGTGATGGCACCTAACCCAAATCTCTAGGTAAGCCAAATAACAATAACTCAATCCAAATGAGATTAATGAGAAATAACTGATGAAATAACTGACTTTTTATACAACAACCCTAGGAATGGTAGTGCAAGTCATTAGTCACTAAGGCTTTAGATTTACAGAGCTGGTATGAAATAAATACATCATCTATTCGAACTATACATAATTAAATTTTCAAATCTAAAGCTACCAAAAAAGTGGAAGCTATAACTGGAACGCAGGTACATCTTCAATGCCAACTCCCGTCATACACAGTAACATCAGCTCCAAGATCTGCACACTAAGTGTAGAAGTGTAGTATGAGTATAATCGACCATATGTACTCAATAAGTAACAAACCTAATCTTAGGTTGAAAGCAGTTACGAGCTCGAAAATCGATCAGAGTCTAACGCCAATAGCCAAATAACAACTCATAATAATATAAGGAAGACAGTACAAGCAATAACTCAAAGAGATATTATGCTCAACTCGTTCACAGTTACAGAAAAGTAGACAAGCTTTTCAAGTAAAATAGTAAAGCCCCAATCTATCACCGAATTCACCAAAATATGAGTATATCAGAAATTGTGATTTTTCCTAAACTTTCAACAACACATAAAATATTTCATTATCAAATAGTATTAGGAAAGTACATCTCTATGCCTACATGTCAATATGCATATCAAGTCAACAATTATCATATATCGTCTAGCATGAGAATATACATATCTCAATGCCTACATGTCAAGTGTACATCTCAAATCATGAATGTCACAATACCGTCTAGCATGAGGAAAATGCGCCTCTATGCCTACATACCAAGTGTGCATGTCAGATAAATTATTTCACGGTGATATTCCCAGGTACTCTCACCCTCAACATACTCAAGTTGTCTGTCGATATTGCGCACTTTATCACACACACACAATCACTCAGCATTGTACGGGTGCCTAGCTCATAATCCCCTCACCAAAGCATGTGTATATATGTCATCGCACCTGCGCTTACTGCTGGTATGTCAAAATCCGGAGGGACGACTCCTGTCCAAGAGCTAATCAAAATCCTATAAGGCATGTTGCGTCGTGCATCCCGATCCACATTAATAAATAAACCAATAAGTCCTGGTGCAGCGTGCAGCCCGATCCAGAATAATAAGAATAGTCAAAAAGATAATATGGCCTACTATGATGTGCAGCCCGATCCATAATAACACTCATAATAGGACACTCAATCCCACTTCAGTCATCAATTTCTCAAGTCTCAAGGACTCACAATCTCGTACCATTCAGTCCAAACAATGATAACATGTGATGATAATGAATGACAAATAAAGACTGAAATATTATATGCAAATGATAAACCATGATTGAGTATATAATTGTAGCTAAAACAGATAACTCAAAACAACATAAATAACTTCATTAGGTCTCAACCGAATAACCATATTGCCTAAACATGATTTCTAACATGAATCAAAACTCAATTATTCTAACAAGTAGGAATTTCATAGATAAAACAAGACCGAATAGCAACTCAGTACAAAAATCAACATGGTTCATGTTTACCACGGTGCACGCCCAAACGCCCGTCACCTAGCATGTGCGTCACCCCAACACAACACAAACAACACATTTCACAAGTATAAATACCCTCAATTCCAAGTTTAGAAGTGTTACTTACCTCGAACAAGCCAAATCCAGTACTGAACATGCCAAACAACACCCTAAAAATGCCATCCCGCACGAATCAATCTTCGAATGGCTCGAAATAGCCAAAAACAACTCAAACACATTATTCATGCCTAAGGAAACAATTCCCAATATACAGGTCTCTCATTTACTCAAAGTCAACTAAAAAGTCAAACCCGCGCCCGCACCTTGGAACCTGGCAAAACTTATAAAATCCGATAACCCATTCAATTGCGAGTCCAACCATACTAATTTCACTCAGTTCCGACTCCGAATCAATGGTCAAACTTCAAAATTCACTTTAGAAAAGTTTAGACAAAACCACCCAACTTCTCTTTTGGTATCATCAATCAAATACCAACGAAGATGGAATCACAAAATATAACTAAAACCGAGTAGAAAATACTTACTCCAATCCATGTGATTAAATTCGCCTTTAAAATTTCCCAAATCCGAGCTCTATGGCTCAAAAATGATAAAATATCCGAAACTTTCGAAATAGAGTACTTATAATCAATAAACAGTAATACCCATCGCGGTCGTAGGATATCTTTCACGATCACGAAGAACAAACGCAACTGCCACCAAAAATGTTTGGCGCGTTTGCGATACTAGCCACACGAACGCAATGAACATAGACACCAACGCTTTACAAACGCGACTTATCTTACACGAACGCAACCAAGAAGTCCCCAGCTCCCAGCTCTCAGCTCAGCTCTAGCGAACTCGATGCCACATACGCGAACACGAACAGTAACCAATACCAACCTACGCAAACACATTCTTGATGTCATGAACGTGAAGAAGAAAAATGCCCAGCTCCAGAATTCCTCTACACGATTGAAAGCTTAGCTCCGTGATCGTGAGCCTAGCTCCGCGATCGCGATGCTCTGTCGACACACCCGATCCCCTCGGAACCCCGTTCGAACATATCAACAAGTCCCATAACATAACACAGACTTACTCGAGACCTCAAATCACACATAACAACATCAAAACAACGAACCGCACCTCAAATCGAACTTAATGAACTTTTAAACGTTCAACTTTCAAAACTCTTGTCGAACCATATCAAATCAACTTGGAATGACCTCAGATTTTGCACATAAGTCCCAAATGATATAACAAAGCTATTTTAATTTCCAAAACCACAATTTGAATCCCATATCATCAAGGTCAACTCCCGGTCAAACTTATGAACATTCCAAACCTTCAAAATGCCAATTTTCGTCAAATAGTGTCTAAACCTTCTAGAAACATCCAATTACAAATTCAGGTATACACCCAAGTCCAAAGTCACTCTCCGAACCTAATGGAACTATCAAAACTCCGATCTGAGATCAAATACTCAAAAGTCAAATTTGGTCAACTCTTCCAAATTAAAGCTTCCTAGTTGAGAATCATTCTTCCGAATCAACCCCGAATGACCTGAAAATCAAAATCAACGATTCACACAAGTCATAATACATCATATGAAGTTACTCAAGACTTCAAACAGCTAAACGAAATGCAAATGCTCAAAACGACCGAATGGGTCGTTACAGTTTCATTCAAGTGGTTCACTTTAATTTGTGAACAAGGAAAGTTAATCACGAATAAAAGGGCTCAGTAATAACTTCAAACTTGGAAAATTTCATATTTCAATTTTCAAAAGTAGTTAGGGTCCAGAGACCTCATAAACAGGGGAAAAAATAGGTATCATTATTATGGCAAGATTAAAACTTGGTAGCCATGCAAGAAGAATTATGGACTCCAGCTTGGTTGGCAGGGACGGATACAGAGTCTATTAGGCACAACCTAATAGTTTTGTCCCAAATCCTATTTATATATTGAGAAATCTACATAATTCATTTAATATGTAGATATAATAAACTGTAAATACAATAATATAAATGAATTATGAGTTCGGTAGCAAATAAGGAGTTACAAGAACCCATGATTTTTAAGTTCATAAATTCGCCACTAAAATGGACAGAGCATAAGCTTGACAAAGAAATTTGGGGTTTTTTTCCTTTCCCTTGATCCACTATTTTCTATTTCTCTATTTTTTATTCTACTAAACTAACAGGGTTGAGAAAATTAGGAAAATATCTTCCTAACGAGAGAGCTCTGTAATGTCGCGGCCAAAAATCAATACAAATTATTCAAACAATAATACATATATGTTTGATTTTTTTCTTTCTATTACATAGATAAGGAAATAGGGGAAGTATTGATCTCAAACCATTGTGTGAAAAACTATGGGGATACGTTCGGTAAAAAACTCTGGGGATAAGTTCGGTTAACAAAGGACAAGCTCCAAACACAAGTTTAGGTTTATACCCGTATAATTTATCACATAAAAGTATTGATCAAATTGGAGGAAATAACTAACGTTCCATCCTTTTGTAATTTACCTTTTAGTTTAAAGTTTTACTTTTACGGTTTTGAATATGTTTTAGTTAATATTTTATTTACCAACTTCTCAGTTGAAAAAAGATTAAAATTGTCATGACCCAAATCTAACAATGTTGTGATAGCGTCTATCGTGATAATAGGCAAGCCTATTTTCCCAAAAATATCACAAATTTAAGATATAAGAGTTAAGTAAAGATTCTTAATATTAGAAATTTCCATGAAATCAAGTTAAAATTCGAATTTGAAAATAAAATGCGAAAAACAAGCCCCAAACATCGGAGTGTCACTAAGTCATGAGCGTCTAAATCCACAAACTATTACATCAACTGTCTAACAGTCAATACAACCAGAAAAGGGATAGAAGGAGTAACAAGGTCCTGCGGACGTTGGCAGCTACCTTGCACTCTTCGAAGATAAGCTGGCCTGGACTCAACAATCGTCGCGCTCAAACATATTTGGATCTACACATGAAGTACAGAGTGTAGTATGAGTACAATCGATTCAGCAAGTAACAATAATAACTAAGTAAATGAGTAGTAGTGACGAGTTAAGCAGAACAATCCGATTAACAATTTTCACAGTTAAGGATGAACTTGAGTAAAAGATCAGTTTCATAAATTATCAACTACTACAAGGCAAATAACAGATAAATGCAACAACAACAGAATAGATGAAACCTCACAAGCACTGTCACTCAATCCTTCAGCCCTCAATGCACACGCTCAATAGGTACCTGTGCTCACTGGGGGTGTCCAGACTCTGGAGGGGCTCCTACAGCCCAAGCGCTAATCTGTATGGACCACTCACGTGCTGCACGGACAACTCACATGCTATCATATCATATCTGGATCCGCACGGACAAATCACGTGCTATGGTATCAATCTGAATCCGCACGGACAACTCACGTGCTATATTACAATATCTCACAGTAGGCCTTCGGCCTCACTCAATCATGTACCTCTCTAGGCTCACAGTTTTCAATAAATAAATGAAGCAGTCCAAGTCAAAGTATTACAGTGTATCATCAAGAAGATAATAGAGACTAAGGTAAACACGTACAAGAATCACCATGACTGAGTATAACTACTGTGAGCAGGAATAAAACCTAAGCATGATCTCTAACTTGAAAGCAGTCAAGTTCTAGCAGACATGGAAAACACATAAACACATATAAAGGCTATTAGGCTTCACAACCTCACGGGACGGACCAAGTCTCAATCCCTCACGTCATACACCCACACGCCCGTCACCTAGCATGGGTGTCACCTCCAAAGAGTCACTTGATACCAGATCTCCGGGTTTTATACCCTCAAAACCAGATTCAAAACTGTTACTTACCTTAACAATTTAGAATCCTACTCCGGGATGCTCTCGCCCCTCGACCCGGTCTCCAAAAGCTCCGAATCTATTCACAACCAGTACAATACCATCAACATATGCTAAAGAACGAATTCCACAAGAAAAACTACAAAATTAGGCCAAACCCCAAAATTGGCTAAAATCCGGCCCCCCGGTCCACGTCTCGAAACCCGACAAAAGTTACAAAATTAGAAAGCTCATTCACTCACGAGTCTAACCATACCAAATTCATTAAAATCCGACACCGTTTGGTCCCTCAAATCCTCACCTCAAACTCTCCAAAATCTCAAGCCCTAACCCATCAATTACACTCCAAATTCCCATTAATTACATGATTTAAAAAATAGAAAATAAGCATAAACACGAGTATTAAGGCTTAAGCAACTTACCTCATTGATATCCCTCGAATTCCCCTTCAAAATCACTGCCCAAAGCTTCAAAATCGACTAAAAATGGTGAAGAATGGACCAAAATTCGCGAAGTGTGGTATTTATACATTCTGCCCAGGCTTCTCGCACCTGCGGCCCTTTTCTCGCACCAGCGGTCTCGCACCTGCGGCCCACACGATCGCAGCTGCGGAATTCACTTAATAGCCCAGGTTTCGCACCTGCGGGCTCGCAGGTGCGGCCATGACCTACGCACTTGCGCTCTAGCTCCAGCCTGCCTTTTTCTGCACCCGCGACCCTCTCTCCGCACCTACGACTTCGCGCCTATGGCTCCCCATCCGCAGGTGCAGAAAAATACCAGCAGCTCAAAACACCAGAAAATAGCAACTTCCAACTCTAAAATCCAATCCGTTAATCACCCGAAACACACCCGAGGCCCTCGGGACCTCAACCAATGATACCAACAAGTCCTATACCAATATACAAACTTAGTTGAACCTTCGGAACACCCAAAACAACATTAAAACGTCAAATTACCCTCGGATTCAAGCCTAAGAACTTTTAAACTTTTAAATTCCGCAAAAGACGTCGAAACCTACCAAACCTCGTCCGAATGACCTCAAATTTTGCACACACGTCACAAATGATACTACAAACCTACTCCAACTTCCGGAATTCCATTCCGACCCCGATATTTGATTTTCCATTGGCGACCAAAATCGCCAAATTTTCAACTTTCGCCACTTCAAGCCTAACTCTACCACAAACCTCCAAATTATATTTCGGACGCGCTCCTAAGTCAAAATCCATCTAACGGAGCTAACCGAACCATTAAAATCCAGATCCGAGATAGTTTTCTCATAAGTCAACATTCGTTTGACTTTTCCAACTAAACTTCTAAATAGGAGACTAAGTGTCTCATTTCATTCCAAAACCACTCCAGACCCGAACCAACCAACCTGATACTATCCAATATAGCTAAATAACACATAAAGAAGCAGAAATGAGAAAAACGGGGTTATAACTCACGAAACGACCGGCCGGGTCGTTACAAAAATTCTAAAATATTAAACACATCCAACAACATTGACAACGCACGAAGTACTCCAAATTGTATATTCGTTCATACGTTACAATTATCAATGAACCTAACATGAAGAGTTATTTTAGTGTACATATGCAACTTTTGGTGGGAGGGGTGGGAAATGCAAAAAAGAACTCCTAAAAGATCAATTAAAAAATAAGCTTGCCTACCAAGTAAGAATCCACCTAATGTTNATATATATATATATATATATATATATATATATATATATATATATATATATATATATATATATATATATATATATATAGAAAACATACATAGTCTAAACTGTTATTATCATGATAATCAAGAGATGGATGTATAGATTAAAATTTGTTGTGGAATTAATGAATTAAATAACAAGATGGAACAATGATGAAAAGGGAGAAGTGCTGCATGATAATTGATCACGTCGGACGTGCAAAGTTAAGGAAGGCACGTTGTACGTAGAATTGAAGAAGTGATGTGTTAGTTTTAGCGGTTAAAAGAGTCCATGCGACTTTCTCGTCGAACATACAACTCTCTTTCCTTTTGGCTTTTGCTGAGAGAGAAAATTAAAGAAGAAAAACAAAATCCATCAACGCTTGTCTATCTTTTTCCAGATTCTTCTTCTTCTTTTTGATTAATTTATATTGGTATATTTTTCAAGATTTTCGGTACGTTACAATTTCATACTCTTCAATTTCTTTTGGGGACATTACACATGTTGTTTTATTAGTCAAATTTATTTATTCTTAATTTGTGGGATATGCCATCTGATCATCATATGTTTTCTGAAAATGTTCTAGGAATTTGTTGTGAATTAATCTTCAAGGGAGAGAATAATTGGCGTTTATATATGTGGAATATTGAGAAAAAAGCATGCAGCAATATATTGAAGGAGAGTTTTTGTGGTAATTAATTTCTTTTATAGTTGAAGAACAACAATGATGTGCTGTGGGGGTTCGGAAGAAGACAGTTATAGCGGCGGTCCGCCGGCTAATCAAAATACAGCCCCCCCGAGAGCCGGCAATCCCTATGGCGGCGGTGCTGGTGGTGGTATATATGCTCCTATATATATCCTCCATTTTCTTCAATTTTCATGCTTGACACTTTGATTGATCAAAACTCCAATTTTCATGCAGCAAGTGAAAGATCAGGAGAGCCAAGGAGTGCTGCTAGGAATGGAGCTCCTCAGAAAGTTCTACCGATTGAGGTACCAGAAATGTCGTTGGATGAGCTAAATAGACTTACTGGTAATTTTGGACAGAAAGCTCTGATTGGAGAGGGATCTTACGGCCGCGTTTTTGGTGCTAAATTAAGCAATGGCCAACAAGCAGCAATTAAGAAATTAGATACTAGTTCTTCACCAGAACCAGATTCTGACTTTGCATCCCAGGTCTTGACTCCTTCATATTTTCTTCCTTTTTCCTACTATAACTAGTACAGATCTCATTCTCTCAAATTTGTTTCCTTTTTGTTTATGCAGTTATCAATAGTTTCAAGACTTAAACATGATCATTTTGTGACTCTGATGGGGTATTGCCTGGCAGCAAATAATCGAATCTTGGTTTATGAGTTCGCAGCCATGGGGTCGTTGCATGATGTGTTACATGGTATGTTGATAATTGTATCATGAATGGACTTTCCAATGATTCTTGATTAGGTCAATATGAATTCATTCTTGAATCATTTAGTGTAGTAGGCTAGATTGTGCAATTCTTTAGTTTCTGTTTGCAGCGTCATTAAGTGATTCTTGGATGTTCTGTTGTAGGTAGAAAAGGAGTACAAGGTGCTGAGCCTGGTCCAGTTCTTACTTGGAATCAGAGAGTTAAAGTTGCTTATGGTGCAGCTAGAGGCCTCGAATATCTACACGAAAAAGTTCAACCGCCAATTATTCATCGCGATGTCAGATCCAGCAACGTGCTACTCTTTGATGATTTTACAGCAAAGATTGCTGATTTTAACTTGACAAACCAGTCTTCGGACACAGCAGCTCGTTTGCATTCCACTAGAGTTCTTGGGACATTTGGCTACCATGCTCCAGAGTATGCAATGACAGGACAGATAACACAGAAAAGCGATGTTTATAGTTTTGGAGTTGTTCTCTTAGAGCTATTGACAGGAAGGAAGCCAGTAGATCATACAATGCCCAAAGGGCAACAGAGTCTTGTTACATGGGTAGGGTTCTTATCCTTCCTAATTGTTTTACTTTATCTTGTAGTTTATTTTTTTTGTTTTACTTTCCAGACTATGTTTACACGTAGATGCTCATATACTCGGTAACACCCTGGTTTTGGAGAGAGTTTATGTATTGAGTTATGATTTCCTATCCTGTTTTAAGAGATTTCTCCTTTATTTAAACTGTTTTGATATTTTTCAAAGATTCTAAGTGTTGGAAATGTTGGGAGATATTGGCTTGCCTAGTACTATGATAGGCGCCATCACGACCATTTGGATTTTGGATCGTGGCACATTAGTACGGGAATTTACCCCTCAATCTTCTGCAGGCAACTCCGCGATTAAGTGAAGACAAAGTGAAGCAGTGTGTTGATCCCAAGCTAAATAATGAGTACCCTCCAAAGGCAATTGCTAAGGTTTACTTTCTCATCTTTGATAATCATGTTTTGAACAAATTCATGTCACCAATTTATACATCATGTAAGCATTATTCGTTTTATTCTCAGATGGCAGCTGTTGCAGCACTTTGTGTTCAATACGAGGCAGATTTCCGGCCAAACATGACAATTGTGGTTAAGGCACTGCAACCACTTCTCAATGCAAAACCAGCAGGATCAGAGCCTCAAGCATAAGACATTCTTGATTGAAACAAGCATGCTTAATTCTAGAATCAATAATTTTTTCATCCAGTTCATGGTTTCGTTGCCAATCCTGAAAAGAGAAATTCTTGACTTATTGTCATAGTAGTAGCAGATAAATGTTAATTTTGATCATGATCTAGTCTGTTTCTACAATTAGAAGCTAAGGACCTTTGGGATTTTGCCTTTAAACAAGAAATTTCTTAACTAGGTTCTTAGTGAAATGATGCTGGGATACCAGCTTCGTGTTTGTTTTTTCCTTCTTTTTCTTCTTTACTTTGAGACCAAATTCCGATCTGTATCAAGTTTTATGGTCTTGTCAAGCAAATTTCATCAACATATATGGTCACTAAAGTAATACAAAGTTTTCTAGCTTGGAAGGAGAATCAAGAGAACCTGTAAGCTGTAATAAATATCCCATGCAGTAGTGCTTGCAATCCACTAGATCTTTACAGCAAAATAAGGTTCAAGATTATGCATTATTTTCTTATTTGCTAAGCGCTCTGGATGTTTGATTAATTACTAAAGTAAAGGATCAACTATTAGGTCTATCGGACACACTTTCTCTGTCTATTTAAAGGTATAAATAAGATTTGCGTACATACTAACCTCGTAGACTCCATTTATGAGAATACACTGAATTTTTTTTCTTTGTTGCTATAAAGGATCAGCTATTAACACTAGCATCGCATTCCGGTCAAAGTCAAAGGGTATAAATTCTTCTGTCAGCCCTAGCAGAGCTAGGTGGCAAGGCTGGCAAAAGAGATCCATCCGAACCCCTTCATTGCATATGTTGAAGAGACAATTAAATAATAAAAAAGTGTTGATACTCGCTTGTCTCTATAATAATATTATAATCTATATTTACTTAAAAGAAAGAAAGTCAGCATTAACTTTTACCAAGTGTCATGTCCATAAAATGCCATGTAGCAATTTTGGACAAATCAGTTAATTTAGTTAAAATTAGTTTCTCTTTCAAAATTTTAAATTTGAAAACAATTAAATAGGAATATTATTTTGTAAAGATTCAGTTGGATCAAATTACTTTCTTTTTAAAATTTTCAATTTAAAAATAATTAAATAGGTAGTTTATACAAAGGAATTTGTGAATTTGGTGTTTCAAGCCCAGCATTAGTTATTGGCACAAATTACTTTCTTTTTTTAATTTTTAATTTAAAAACAATTAAATTGGTAGTTTCTACTGTTTTAAAAAATTGTATTTTTTATAAAAAAGAGAAAAGGGAATTCGGCGCTTCAGAGTTCAGACCCATGTCCTTCATTCGACTATTTGCCCTATAAATAGCAATCCTACAAATTCGGCAATACTCCCACGATCTCTCACCACCACTTCAACTCCTCACCCACGAATTCTTGAGTTCACAATTTTCTCAATTCAGTTTTCTACTTTTCAATATATACTTCTATGAAAAAATCAAAAAATTGGGACAATTGGAAAATTGGGTGTATTAAAAAGAGTATCTTTAGAACTGTGATTTGCTCAATTTTTCTCATTAAGGAACTGGGCTTTCTTCGCTCTTTGTAAGTTCTGCTTACTTTTTATTGATTTTTTCTGTTAACCATTTTCATTCCTCTCATTGTTTATATATTTTTGTGTGGTATTCATGGTTTATTTAGTGCAAAAGCCCTAATCACAATGATTTTTGCTGATGGTCTCTTGCTTCGTACCTCTGTGTATTTTCAGGGCTTAATGGCCGCTGGAATAAATTTTGTTAGCCAAATTAACAGTAAGTCAATGAATTAGAAATTAAAGGTTCGTGTTGTCAGGCTTTGGGAAAATTCGGATCGCTACAGACCTGATACCCCTTTTTCTCTTGAGATTACTGTGATGGATGAAAAGGTAGTTTGTACAAAGGAATTTGGGAATTTGGCGTTTCAAGCCCAACATTAGTTATCTAGCACAAATTACTTTCTTTTTTAATTTTTGATTTAAAAACATTAAATTGGTAGTTTCTACTGTTTTAAGAAATTGTATTTTTTATAAGAAAGAGAAAAGGGAATTCGGCGCTTCAGAGTTCAGACCCATGTCCTTCATTCGACTATTTGCCCTAGAAATAGCAATCCTACAAATTCGGCAATACTCCTACTATCTCTCACCACCACTTCAACTCCTCATCCACGAATTCTTGAGTTCACAGTTTTCTCAATTCAGTTTTCTACTTTTATAATATATACTTCTATGGAAAGATTAGAAAATTGGGACAATTGGAAAATTGGGTGTATTAAAAAGAGTATCTTTAGAACTGTGATTTGCTCAATTTTTCTCATTAAGGAACTGAGCTTTCTTTGCTCTTTGTAAGTTCTGCTTACTTTTTATTGATTTTTTCTGTAAATCATTTTCATTCCTCTCATTGTTTATATATTTTTGTGTGGTATTCATGGTTTATTTAATGCAAAAGCCCCAATCACAATGATCTTTGTTGATGATCTCTTGCTTCGTACCTCTATGTATTTTTAGGGCTTAATGGTGGCTGGAATAAATTTTGTTAGCCAAATTAACAGCAAGTCAATGAATTGAAAATTAAAGGTTCGTGTTGTCAGGCTTTGGAAAAATCCGGATCGCGACAGACCTGATACCCCTTTTTCTCTTGAGATTATTGTGATGGATGAAAATGTATTGTTTTACATGTTGTTTATACACATATAGTTAACATATACATAAGTATATTATAGTCATATACAAAATAACATACTCATTTTAACTAATTGACTATTTTTTTAGGGCGATCGCATTCACGCAAGTATTTGCAGGTCTTTTATCCAAAGGTTCAAACAACAAATTAAGGAAATGGGTTTGTTCATCATGAAGAATTTCGTGGTTTGTCCAAATAATATGAAGCTGAAGATCAAAGACCACAAATTTAAGTTGATGTTCACCCATAAGACCACTGCTGAGCAAATACATGATCCACTTTTCAATATGTGTATCTTCAAATTTATAACCTACAGTTGTCAAATCCCCTGGAGTTTGACAATGCTGAGCTATTAGGTAATTAAATTTCTCTCTTCTTTTTCAGTTTCAATTTACTTTTAGTTATTTTTTATATGAGTGCGAAGTGAGAAGTAAATCAATATAACTAAATACGGCAGTGAAGTAGTAGCTAAAATTTTTTTTCCTATTGCTGCAATTTATAAATAGGACTACTTGATAAATCAACCAAAATTTTGAATTATAAAGTGTTGATCATTTGTATAAGTACGAAGTGACTTGAATTATTTCTGTAACAATCATCTTCTGACTTGATAAATATTTTCCCTATTGCTGCAAATAGATGTTTCATATAGATTCATAAATGGGGCTTTAGTTATTACCATTGTATTTTATCTTCATGATTTACCTTCACTGAAGTGCCTAAGTCAATTACTATTAGTATCTTGCTGAGGGAATGGAAATATATGTTTACTGAGAATATTCCCAATTTAGATAAAGAGAAAAATGCAGCATATATATGCTTATGTTCCCCATCCCTTTGTATATTATATTATCTTACTTGGAGTATTAAATTAGATCATGAAATTTTAACTTTCTTATACAATTTTCATTTATATGTCTATAATGGTTCTAATTTTGCATATATTCCCTTGCTTTGTAGATGTCATTGGCGAAGTTGTGAGTTATGAGTACATACACTCTATCAAGCAAGATGATAACATCCTTATGTACATGAACATTGAGATACAAGATTATGAGTAAGCTCGCCACAATTTATTCAACTAAGTAAATTTTTCAACAATTCTATATTTTGATTCCTATGCTTAACCTTATAATAATTGTAAGAGCAACAACATTTCTGCAACTCTTTGAGGAGACTTTGTGGAACAGATCAAACCATAATTGAATCAATTCAATGATAGGCCTGTTATCGTCGTCATGCAATTGATTAGAGCACATCGATATCGGGGTTATTAAATTGTCTACTTACTTTAAAATACAATGTCTTTATACAATTAATAAACTCTTAAAAATAACTTTTATGTGTGCAGAACAATATTCTATGTGGAACACTTGGCACGCATCGAAGCTTTGGATCAATTCAAATCTTCCTCAAGTTGGGGACTTTTTCTCCAGGTCTATAAATTATACTTATTGAAGGATATTTTAAATCAAATTTTAATATTTATTAACGTATCTCAACTTAAAAAATGAAACAGAATGGTTTCTGTCCGTGGAGAAAGCTCACAAAGAAATACTCAAATTTCATCACACAAAACTCATTCTGTTGCTGATGAGCTAGCATCTGGAAGTATTGAAGTTAAAACTATTGAGGATCTGAGTGACTATAAGCATGTGAGTACCTACTTTTAATTTTTAAAATTTTAAATTAGCACAACTTTTATCCTATATTTCTCTACATAACATTTGTATACACAATTTTTATGAGCAACCAGTAAATTACTGGGTTGTAGCAACTATTGTACACGTAGAATTAGATGGATGGTGTTATTTAGCATGCAAAAATTACGGAAAGAAACTAGCAAAGAGGGGGGGGGGGGAATTCTATTGTAAAAAATGCGAGCAGATTCAATTTGCCACTCATAGGTATGACCATGATTTATAGTTTTTAAAAAAAATATTATTAAAGATTAAAAATTTAAAAATACAAACTCTTTCTAGATACAGGCTACAAGTTAAGGTGATGGATTGCACTGGTACAATTTATTTCCTGCTATGGGATAAGGATGCAACTAAGATTATCGGAAAGTCGGCAAACGATTTAAAGGATTCTTTACTTGAGGTATAATACAATTGTTTAGAAAAATAAGACCATCAATATTGGAAGATGTGGTATATGATCCAATCCCCTGCATATTCTTTCCTTCTTATTTTTGGGGTACTTGAATTTGTGTCTATATTCACGTGATGACTGTTAAACTTCAAAGTTCCAAGTTTTAATTACAAGGTCATTAAGATATGATTTTTAAAAGTCAAATGAGCTTATTGCTAAATCTGTATGCATTACCATTTGTTTGCGTATGGGGAGGTCCCTATTATGATCTAAATGTATTTTCATAATATCTTGCGATTATCGGAATTAACCTTGAAATTTCCTTTATATTTTCTCCTATATATATTCTAAGTATTGGATCTCTTGAGTTTTTTGATATTCTTCTATATTATCTTTTAATAATTTTTCTAATAAATTTATATTTTCTAAAGTTTGTAACCAGTACTGGAGATATTCGTAGCTGATCATTAATCTGAATATAAACCTAGTTCATATAAATCTAATTCGTCTATATCCTTTGATATAATTAGTTTTTTCCATCCTTGTTCCATTATCTTTATTATTTCAAAAGTAACCAAATATCGTAAATTTTTCTTCTAATATCGTTATTAAGTTGCTTAAAGGTATATAATATGAGTATTTTGTAATCATTATTGTCATCTATTAGATATGTGTGGTTGCTCATTAGATATGTATTTATATTTATTCTTATCATGTGTTTACTAAACATATTCCTTCTAACCTCTTTGTTTATCATAAAGTCTATCATCCTTTAATAAGTTATTCTGAACAATCTTTTCTGACCACTACCATGCTTTTCTTGCTTCAATCATTTTCCCTAACAGCGCCTCAACTTTGTCTACTCCCCTAAACGGCTTCCTTGCCTACCGGTTTCGACCTTAGGATGGCATAGTCTGGGCTTAACTACTCTCAGCATTACTAAACATGGCAAGCTTTTCTCAAGATGTTCTTTATAAATTAAAAGATAATACAGAAGAATATCAAAAAACTCAAGATATCCAATACTTAGAATATATAGGAGAAAATATAAAGGAAATTTCAAGGTTAATTTCGATAATCGCAAGATATTATGAAAAGACATTTAGATCATAATAGGGACCTCCCCATACGCAAACAAATGGTATAATGGGGATAATAGCGTATACAGAGTACCCATTTACATATATGATTGCTCCTTAAACAGAGTACCCATTTACAAAGTACCCAATTAAGAAACAGAGTACCCATGTCCTTAATACAAATATTATGTACCCATTGGTCAATACATAATAGTACCCATTGGTTAACCTATTAAGGACGGTAAAATTGTGTTGGACCAAGTTCAACTTTTGCTCTTTTTATTTTAGTAGCTTTATTTAGTGTATTATTCTTGACATTTACCTTGTGCTTAATAACACACTTACTATGGGAATTGAAGCATTATCTTTGTAACTGTTTGATCCTTTTTAATAACGAACAAAGAATATGTGTACACAATATTACATTTGCCTTTTACACATGTTATTGTAGCTTCTGTTAACCGTTGAGATTATGTCCTTTTTGTTAGAATTATGGTGCTGTAGATGACTATTTATGTCCAATGAAGATAGAAAATATTGTTGAAAGGCAGTTTATGTTTACAGTTGAGGTTAAGAGTTCCAATGGTAAGAATCAAGATGATGTTTTGAAAGTTGTTAGGCTTAGTGACGACGAGGAAATTATAAAGAATACATTCCTTCTCTGCGTGAAGAGACATTCAAAGTATGTTTCTGTACGTAATTTTTCTCAACTTTCCTGTTGTGATTGAATTGATTAATTATGACACACATTTTTTTACAGGATCCAGAAGTACTGTAGCAACACGGTTTGCTCGAGAGGCTTTGTAGGTTCTTCTTTTCCACTTCTAAAATAATGTCAGTAGAAGCAACACTAAGGTACCTTGTGGTATAAATCCACTTGAGATGTTTCTCATGTAGATAGTTATTCGTGCTGGTGACTTTCAACTTCGGTAGTTTTAGAATGGTTGTAGTAAGTGTTGACATATTTTTATGCAACTATGTATGTGTGGTTCGGGGTGGATTCACCTGGAGCAATAAAGGCAACATATTGTTCACAAAATCTTCTAACATTTCACATTCTTTTGTTTCACTAGGAGTACCGTATGTATAACTGTTTTTTATTTTTATGATCATAACTTGAGATAAAAATTTCTGCTTTTTCAGGTGGACTAATACTTTTTAAAGCCAGGTACTTCTGTAACATTACTTCAATATGTTGTAATGGCTAACCTATCCAAATCTACACAGAAATTGCTAATTTAGTTTAGAAATGTTGTAATTAATAGTAAAAATTGAATGTTGATGCCTTCTATTGCACGTATGTTCTCTTGGATTTGGTGTTTATCGAAATTGAATATAACTAAACTCTCGGTTATTTTATATCTGCTATGAATATATGCTTGATTATTGGTTAAGATTTTGTATCATTATTTTATTTTCCATGCAACTATGGACGATGTGTATATGAATTGGAAGTGAATTTTGGGAAATCTACTTTAGCTTTTGCCTTATTACAGTTACCCAACTTTCTCTACTGTTCATTCTTTTGTGTATAAATATTGGTGGTCCCTATCATACATACAATCCTATGAAATTCATATATTTGTTTTTTGATTTAATTGTTTTGGATGAGATCTCTAAATTTACTTTACAATAGCGACATGTTTCTACTATATCATTTTTTCCTTTGAAAGAATCTGCGCATTGCGCGGGTACGTATACTAGTGCATATTAATAATAAGGAAGAGGTCTTAAACTACCCATATGGTTTGCTAAATAGTTTACAAATACTATTTGTCCATCTATCTATCCGAAAAAGCTTACGACGTTAATTCTACTAACAAAAATACCCTCGCGTCTAATGGCACAATTGGTGGGTCTTTCATTAAATGACGTGGCAAATTTTAACTGGGTCACTTGACCAAAAATCAAGCACTGGTATTTTTTACCTATTTATCTGGTCCGACCCTATGGCATAAATTAATAATAATCTAGGTTAATGTGACCTTTTTTACCCCAAAAACAAATCATAGAAACATCAAATTTCATTACATTATTACTCTCAACTTTCCTAAAATTCTCACCCATTTCATCATCAATCTCATTAGGCAATAAAATCACGCTCTGAAACCTATGAACCACAAGCCATTCATCATAAGACAAAAGATTGGTGTCATGCCCCGATCTCGGATACCGCGACCGCCGCTCAACCGAGATACCCCAATCAACCAGTCAAGCAAGCCTATATAATGCTTTCTGCCTGAACTTACCCATGAATATAGAGAAAATATATTTCATTAATTAGACCATGAGAAGATCAAGTGAGAAACACCAATTCATTACCATATTTACATCATTTATAAGCCTCCAAAATATTACATTACACATTCATAGTTTAGAAGTGGAACATGTGATACAAATACAACATTCTACTTTGACTATCCCAACACTAATGTACAACACACACTATGTCTACGGAGCCTCTAACGGATAAGAGTACTATGATAGTGTCGGCAACAAGGCCCCAGATATACCTCAAATATAATACACAAGAAACAAAAGATGCACGATCGCGAAATAAAGTGGGGCTCATCAAGTCAACTGGGAAAAAGGTGTACCACTATCACTGACCAACGTCGCCTGCTGTGGAACTACCTGCATCTATTAAAGATACAGTGCCACCCGTAAAAGGCTCGTAGAAGACTTTTGGGCGGCAAATTGATTTGTTCTACGCGAACGCAGGAAAAGGGTCGTGTTCGCGATTAAGGATAACTAGGCAAAAACTTAAATATTTCAAAATGGGGGTTTGAGTTCATTTTCACAATTTGATTTTGGGAGCTCGGTGGGAGGTAATTCTTAGAGAGATTTTCAAGTGGGTGATTGCGGTTAGTGATTCTTACATAGTCTTGGTTAAAATTCATGTTTAGTCTTTGATTTCATCATTTAATTAGTGATTTGGGCCTTTGGGGTGAAAATTGGGAAAAAAAGGGGGGAAGTTCTTAGGCCGAATTTTGAGGATTTGATCGAAGTTTTGGTATCGGATTTGAGTAATTTATATGGTTGGACTCGTGGTTGAATGGGTGCTTGAATTTCGTGAGTTTACCCGATTCTGAGACGTGGTCCTGGGGGAGCAACTTTTGAGTTGACTTTTTGACTTTGATTAAGAACTTAGTATTTTCGTATAGAATTGATTCCATTAGCTCGTGTTGATTGTATCGAACTCTTTGTGGCTAGGTTCGATGCATTCCGATGTCGTTTCCCGAGGCAAGGGCTCGTCGGAGTAGGAATTTGCACAGTTTGAGGTAAGTAACACTTCCAAACTTGGTTCTGAGGGTATAAATCCCTGAATTATGTGTATATGATTGGTATGGAGGTGACGCTCAGTCTAGGTGATGGGCGTGTGGGAATGCACCATAAAAATTGTGACTTAATTGTTTCTGTGGAGTTGCATAATCAAATGATCATGTCAATACCCGTATATCCTCCACGTGTTAGAGAAATTGAGTTGAGACTCATGTTAATCATGCTTAGGCCATGTGCTGATATTTTTTGGACCCATAGAGGTTGTATTACTTTTGAATTACTTGTTTAAATTTACAATTGTGAACTCGGTCACATATAACATTTGCATATCATATCCCAGCCTCTATTTCCATCAATTGATACAACATATAATCATGACGTGTTGATTTTCATGACATTATGAGTCCGAGAGACTGAGAAATTAATGACTGAGTGAGGCTGAGGGTCTAATTGTGAGTGATAATTAAGGTATCGGGATGCACGCTGCAACATATTTTTATTTATTTATGTCTGGATCTGGCTTATTATAGCGCTTGGGTTGAAGGAGCCCCTCTGGAATTTGCACCTCCACAGTGGAGCGCAGTGGATATTATATTTAGGATGGAGTTCCCTAGGTATGGAGTTGCCTATATATTCAAAATTTAGGATGAAGTTCCCCGGGCATCGACTTTCCCTATACATTTATATTGAGGGATGGGTCTTCCCTGGGCTAGACCTACCCCGTATAGTACTGAGTGATTGAGTACTTTAAGAGTGTGAGTATACAAGGCTTCCATTGTAGTGTATCACATACAACATATACAGTGGCATGTAGATATAGAAATGTCATATACCCCATATCATTCAAAGTTGATCTATTTAGCTTGTATTGAGTTTTTATCTGTTGAACTTGAAAACATGCCTACATTTCTGTACTGTTAATTCCATATGATATGTACCTGCTGATCTTGTCACTACTTTCAGTCTGGAGGTTAGATTTGTTACTTATTGAGTTAGTTTTACTCACGCAACATCCTATACCTCGTGTGCAAATCCAGGTGCTTCCGGTCACGGCTGTTGCTGATTTGCAGAGACTAGACCTTCGGAGATCATCAAGGTAGCTGCTTGGCATTCGCAGGCCTTGACTCTCCTCCTCCATCTTGTAGTTTATTTTTTCCAGTTTTACTTTCCAGACTATGTTTCCATGTAGATGCTCGTGTACTCGGTGACACCCCAATTTTGGGGAGAATTTATGTATTGAGTTATGATTTCATATCTTGTTTTAAGAGATTTCTCCTTTATTTAAACGATTTTGGTATTTTTCAAAGATTCTAAGTGTTGGAAATGTTGGGAGATGTCGGATTGCCTAGTACTAAGATAGGTGACATCATGACGGCTTGGGTTTTGGATCGTGACACTTTAGTACGGGGGTTTACCCCGGAATCACTCCTACACTGGCACGTGTAGTTTCGGGATTATATTTTTTCTACCTACCCTTCCTCAGGGACTAACTATACTCCCAAATGCTATTATATAAATGTTTATTATCCCAAGGGTAGGTTATTTCAACCTATCCTTCCTCGCAGACCGAATCGCAAAATAAGTATGAAGTCCGCAAAGGTTACAACAGAAATGGTCCCAAAAGTTGGGCGAGCCTGGTCAGGTCGGCGGCTGCTATGCGGCCCGCAGAACGGTTATGCGGTCGCATAACGTGCCGCAAAATCAAAACTCCGAAAATCTTCATGAGCCGCATAATGGTCTTCAAAATTGGCTCAAGTCCTGTTGCGCTCTGTGGTCCGCAAAGTGATTATGTGGCCGTATAGTGGATCTCAGAACCACCATATTCTGTAAAATTCTTGTGATGACCCAAAGGGTCATCACCTATGTTATTACCCATCCCGTACTTCCGAGGCCTTGAAAACCTCATTTGTATTGGCCTCAATTTGCGTGCGCAGTCCGGGCACGTAGCCGAACAGCTTAAATATGAGATTCTATGAAAAATGCTAAGATTTGATATTAAAATGAATAATTTGACTTCGTTCAACATTTTGGGTAAACGGACCCGGACCCAGGATAGTCCCGGAGGGTCCGTAGGAAAATATGGGACTTGTGCGTATGCCCGGAATAGAATTCCGAGGTCCAAAGCCCGAGAAATGAACTTTTGAGTAAAATTGTTTTCTGAAAATATTTAAGGAAATTAAAAATGAAATCTGATTAGAAAGTAATGGTATCGGGCCCGTATTTTGGTTCCGGTGCCCGGTACAGGTCTTATATATGGTTTAAGCACTTTCCGTGAAGTTTGGTTGAAATTGGACGTCGTTTGACGTGTTTCGGACTTAAAATGGAAAATTTGATGTTTTATGAAATTTGATAGAATTCATGGATTTCGAGGTTTGATTCATTATTTTTGATATTATATTGGCAATTTGATTGCACGGTTAAGTTCGTAGGATGTTGTTGAGTCAGTGCATGTGATTTTTTAGGAGCCCCGAGGGCTCGGGAGTGTTTCGGAAGTGTCTCGGAGTGATTTTGAACTTAGAAAAGTTGTTGGTTTTTCTTCAGCTGTTGCAGGTCCATTTGTTCTTCGCGATCGCGAAGCCTATTCCGCGTTCGCGAAGCCTTAAGATCTTCCTTCATCGCGTTCGTATCCATACCCTCGTGATCGTGTAGGGTTATTTGACCCTGAGGGCTCAGCCCTCTTTTCCTCTTCGCGTTCGCGACAGTTGACCGCGATCGCGTAGCCTTACTTGTCTCCTTTATCACGTTCGCATGATGTCCCACGCGTTCGCGTAAGTCAACTTCTGGACCCCAGTTTTCTTTACTCTTCGCGATCGCGTCCTCTCTTCCGCGATCGCGATGGTCTGACCAGCCTACCCTTCGCGAACGCATCTCCCCTTCCGCGATCGCGAAGGGAAATTTTGCCTAGTGGTATATAAATATTTCCAGAACCAGTAGCTACGGGAATTTCTAAATTTCAGTCTTCTCCTCCATCCCCAACCCCCCATTGACGAGCCTTAGACCAATTCTTCCTCCATAGCCTCTTGGATAAGCTTCCTAACATCGATTTATTCCATTTTTCTTTCATTAATCACTAAATTCTAGGCCTAAAATCCTAAAATCAAGTAGAAATTAGGGGTTTTGAGTAGAGTTAGGTTTTTGGAAATTTTGGGTGATTCAACCCCAATTTGGGGTCAGATCTTAACCCAGATTATATATTTGAACTCGTGGGGTTATGGTTGATCGGTTTTTGGTCCGAGCCTCGTGTTTGGACCAAGCGGGCCCAGGGTCAAATTTTGCAAATTTGGGAAGAATGCCAAGAATTGAGTATGTAGCCTAAAGGATTGTGTTATGGGGTCTTTATTAATACTATTGAATTAATTATGCCTAGATATCGTTGTTTCGGAGTTGAATCCTAAAGGAAAGACGGTGTTAGAGGGTTGATTGCTATACTATGGACCCGAGGTAAGTGTTCAGTCTAACCTTAGCTTGAGGGAATAAGATTCGAGTATAATTTTCTACTTGCTAATTGTCAAATACGATGTATAGGCATGGTGACGAGTATGTATACATTGGTGTCTTGCATGAACGCGAGTCTTTATATTGTGAACATTCTGATTTCGTGATAATTTCCATGCTTAATTGATGATTTCTATAAATTGTGAATTGAATAATAAAGAAATATGAGATAGTATGTCTATGGAGCATTGGGAATAGGAGTCGAGTATAATTTTCTACTTGCTAATTGTCAAATACAATGTATAGGCATGGTGACGAGTATCTATACATTGGTGTCTAGCATGACCGTGAGTCTTTAAATTGTGAACATTCTGATTTCGTGATAATTTCCATGCTTAATTGATGATTTCTATAAATTGTGAATTGAATAGTGAAGAAATATGAGATGGCATGTCTTTGGAGCATTGGCTCAATTTGTGAATTGAAAAATGAAGAAATATGAGATGGTATGTCTTCGGAACATTGGCTCAATTTGTGAATTGAATAATGAAGAAATATGAGATAGTATGTCTTTGGAGCATTGGCTCAAGTAATAGAATAAATCATGGAAATGAAAGTGAAAGAAAGAGAAAGATTTATTGAAATATACCCTTGCCGGAATTTAATTGTGCAGTTGATGTTCCCTTGCCGGGATTTAAATGTTTAATTGATGTTACCCTTGCCGAGATTTAATTGTTTAATCATTGTTCCCTTTCCAGGATTCCTATATCTATTCTATTTACTTCCTTGACCTTGTTTGTGATTGTTGTTTGGGTGAGGAAGAGTGTTAAATCACGAAGGGTGATGCCGTGCACTTGTCTTTGTGAGAATGAGAGTAAAGCACGAGGGGTGATGTCGTGCACTTGTCTTGGTGAGAATGAGAGTAAAACACGAAGGGTGATGCCGTGCATTGTTTGATATTGTCTCTCTTGCTGGGATGTTGAAATTTCTGTTGTTGTTCCCTTGTTGGGATTACTATTTCTATTATGTTTACTTCATTGCCCTTGTTTGTGATTGTTGTTTGGGTGAGGAAGAGTGTTAATGCACGAAGGTTGATGCCTTGCATTATTTGATATTGTGAGGAAAGAGTGTAAAGCACGAAGGGTGATGCCGTGCATTGTTTGATATTGTGAGGAAAGAGTGTAAAGCACGAAGGGTGATGCCGTGCCGTACGATGCACCATTCCGTACCATATTCATTGATTATACAGTGAGGAAATAGAGTAAAAGCACGAAGGGTGATGCCATGCCATGATTTACATTGATTACATTATACATTTCATAGTGAGGCCGAGAGTAAAAGCACGAAGGGTGATGTCGTTCCATGATTTAAATTGATTACATTATACATTGCATAGTGAGGACGAGAGTAAAAGCACGAAGGGTGATGCCGTGCCATGATTTACATTGATTACATTATTAATTGCATAGTGAGGACGAGAGTAAAATCACGAAGGGTGATGCCGTGTAAGTTTGTGATTTCTTGTCCTATTGATATGCTAGCTTGTTGTTCCTTTTCCTTATTGAGATTATCTTATATGAAACTGTTATCTCCCCATAGCATGTCCCCCTTCCTTTATTCATTGTTTCCTCTCTATGTTTCTCATTCGTTGTGTATATGTATATCTATTTATTTGAACTGCACAGGTTTGTTTGGTAGTCTGGTTCTAGCCTCGTCACTACTTCGCCGAGGTTAGGCTAGTCACTTACTCAGTACATGGGGTCGGTTGTACTGATGCTACACCTGCACTTCTTTATGTTGTGCAGATTACGCAGCCGGACCCGGAGGACATCATTAGTGGGAGTGTCTTCCAGCTCATCATAGAGGCTTCAAGGTAGACCCGGTGGCGTTCGTGGGCCTTGGCGTCTCTTCCATCCTTTTGTCTTCGATTCTGTCTTGTTTTTCCTTTAGTTTCAAAGGCAGACATGTATTTCCTTTCATACTTGTATTTAGCACTCTTAGACAGTTCGTGAGTTTGTGACTCCAGGTTTTGGGAAGGTTTACGCGTTGTTGTACGATGCTGTCCTTATTTAGCTTGGAACCCTATTTATTTCCGCTGTTAAACTGTGAACTGTTTAGTTCATCCTGGTAAAGTTGTGTTAATATGCTAGTCCATTTATATACATTTGTCTAGCGGGTTCAACGTTAGATGCCATCACGGCCCGATGGTGGGATTTTGGGGCATGACAAGTTGGTATCAGAGCACTAGGCTACTTAGGTCTCACAGCTCACGGACAACTTGGTAGAGTCTGAGGTATCGATACGGAGACGTCTGTATTTATCCCCCAGAGGCTGCAAAAGTTTGGATGACTCCATACTTCTTTTCATCTCTATCGTGCGCTACTGATTGAGTTTCTATTATATTCTCTCGCAGATGGTGAGGACGCGTGCTTCCCTTAGTTCCGCCCAGCAGCCTGATACTCCTGCTACAGCTCCTACTCGGGGTCGAGGACGAGGTCGTGCTAGAGGCCGAGGCCGGGGTCGGGCTCAGCCTAGAGAAGAAGCCCCAGTGGAGGACCCTCAGGTCGAGTCTGACAAGGAGGTCCCAGTTGGACCAGCTCAGGTCCCAGAGGGGTTCATAGCTACCCCAGTGCTTCAGGACGCTCTTGTCCGTCTAGTCGAACTTATGGAGAGTGTAGCATAGGTGGGTATTTTTCTTACAGCACTAGCCGTCTCTCAGGCTGGGGGAGGTGCCCAGACTCATGTCGCCCGCATGCCAGAGCAGCTCGCTCCACAGTTTCAGACTCCGGCACCTCAGCAAGCCGGAGTAGCTCAGTCGGGTATTGCAGCACCGATAGTGGGGGGGAGCAGCTATGTCAGCAGATGCTTTGTGGAGACTAGACATGTTCACTAAGTTATTCACTGCTACTTTTACTGGTTCACCATCAGAGGACCCCCAGGATTATTTGGACAACTGCCATGAGGTTCTTTGGAATATGGGCATAGTGGAGTCCAACAGAGTTGACTTTGCTACTTTTCGGTTATCGGGCGCAACCAAGAGTTGGTGGAGAGACTATTGCTTAGCCAGACCAGCTGGTTCTACACCTTTGACTTGGACTCAGTTCTCAGAGGTATTTCTGGGGAAGTTCCTTCCCATTACTCAGATAGAGGATCTTCGGAGGCAGTTTGAGCGTCTCCAGCAGGGATCCATGTCAGTCACTCAGTACGAGACCAGGTTCATCATACTAGCCCGACATGCTCTTATGATACTTCCCACTGATCGGGAGAGGGTTCAGAGATTTATCGAGGGATTGGCCCGGCCTATCAGACTTCAGATGGCTAGAGAGTCCAGTACAGACATATCGTTCCAGGATGCAGCCAATGTGGCCAGGAGGATTGAGATGATTCTGTCTCAGGGTGGTGGTTAGGGGGCTGACAAGAGGCCCCGTCATTTTGGTCGTTTTAGTGGAGCCTCATCTGGGGGAAGGGATTCTTCAGGCAGAGGTCATCCTCCCAGACCCTTTCAGTCAGCTCTCCAGGTTTCCCATGGTACTTTAGGTGGTTGTGGTTCTCATACGCACTACTCTAATCAGCAGCCTTACAGTGCGCCACCAGCTTCCTTCAGTGCACCGCTGTTTTAGAGTTTCCGGGGTAGTCATTCAGGTCGACAGGGTCAGATTCAGTTCCCTCAGCAGCCGAGGTCTTATTACACTTGTGGTGATCCAGGTCACCTTGCTAGATTTTTCCCTCGAGCACCAGGTAGTTTGCAGCATCAGGGTTCTCGTGCCATGGTACAGGCACCAGGTGTTCCACAGCATGCCCAGCCAGCTAGAGGTGGGGGTAGAAGTGCTAGAGGTGGAGGTAGAGGTCATAGAGGTGGAGCTCAGGACGCCAGAGTTGGAGGCCAGCCAACAACCGGCCGTCCCAGAGATGTGGTTCAGGGTGGTGGGGCCCAGCCCCAATGTTATGCTCTTCCAGCCAGGACAGAGGCTGAGTCTTCAGATGCAGTTATTACAGGTACTATTCGGGTTTGTGATAGGGATGCTTCAGTGCTGTTTGACCCAGGGTCTACATATTCGTATGTGTCCTCTTATTTTGCACCATACCTGGTCATGCCTAGTGATCCATTGAGTATTCCTGTTTATGTATCTACACCAGTGGGTGATTCTATCGTAGTCGATCGTGTCCATCGTTCTTGTGTTGTGGTGATTGGGGGTCTTGAGACCCGTGTTGATTGTTGATTTTGGGTATGGTCGACTTTGATGTTATATTGGGGATGGACTGGTTATCCCCATCATGCTATCTTGGATTGTCATGCCAAGACGGTGACCTTATCCTTACCAGATTTGCCCCGATTGGAGTGGAAAGGAACTCCTGGTCATTTTACTCGAGTGTTATTTTGTACGTGAAGGCTCGGCGTATGGTCGAGAAAGGGTGTTTGGCCTATTTGGCTTATGTGCGCGATTCCAGTGTTGAGGTTCCCTCTATTGATTTGGTACTCGTGGTTCGTGAGTTTCCTGAGATTTTCCCTTCAAACCTGCCGGGGATGCCACCCGACAGGGACATTGATTTCTGCATTGATCTGGCTCCGTGCACCCAGCCCATTTCTATTCCGCCATATCGCATGGCCCCGCCATAGTTGAAAGAGTTGAAGGAACAGTTGCAGGATTTGCTTGGGAAGGGTTTCGTTAGACCCAGTGTTTCCCCTTGGGGTGCTCCAGTGTTGTTTGTGAAGAAAAAGGATGGTTCGATGAGGATGTGCATTGATTACCGGCAATTGAACAAGGTTACAATCAAGAATAAGTATCCACTGCCGAGGATTGATGATTTGTGTCGATCAGCTGCAGGGTGCCAGGGTATTTTCGAAGATAGACTTGAGATCTGGCTACCATCAGATGAGGATTAGGGCATCCGATGTCCCTAAGACAGCTTTCCGCACTCGGTACGGGCATTACGAGTTTTTAGTCATGTCGTTTGGGTTGACAAATGCCCCAGCAGCTTTTATGGATTTGATGAACCGAGTGTTCAGGCCTTATTTGGACTCGTTCGTGATTGTCTTCATTGATGATATATTGATATACTCCCGCAGTCAGGAGGAGCACGAGCAATATCTCAGAGTGGTTATTCAGACTCTGAAGGATAGTCAGCTTTATGCAAAGTTTTCGAAGTGTGAGTTCTAGTTGAGTTCAGTTGCTTTCCTGGGTCATGTCGTGTCAGCAAAGGGTATTCAGGTTGACTCGAAGAAGATTGAGGCAGTCAAGAACTGTCCTAGACCAGCATCAGCTACATAGATTCGGAGTTTCTTGGGATTAGCAAGCTATTACCGTCGGTTGGTGGAGGGGTTCTCATCTATTGCACCCCCGATGACTAGGTTGACCAGAAGGGTGCCCATTCTAGATGGTCAGACGAGTGTGAGGCGAGCTTTCAGAGGCTCAAGTCAGCTTTGACTACGGCACCGGTATTGGTTTTGCCCACCGATTCAGGGCCTTATACAGTCTATTGCGATGCTTCCTGTATTGGGCTTGGTGCAGTATTGATGCAGGAAGGCAAGGTCATTGCTTGTGCTTCGAGGCAGTTGAAGATTCATGAGAAGAACTATCCAGTGCATGATCTAGAGTTGGCAGTCATCGTCCACGCATCGAAGATTTGGAGGCATTACATGTATGGCATGGCGTGTGAGGTGTTCACTAATCATAAGAGTCTTCAGTACTTGTTCAAGCAAAAGGAGTTGAATTTGAGGCAGAGAAGATGGTTGGAGCTGTTGAAGGACTATGATATTACCATCTTATATCAGCCGGGGAAGGCCAATGTGGTGGCCGATGCTTTGAGTAGGAAGTCAGCTAGTATGGGCAGTCTTGCTTTTATTCCGGTCAGTCAAAGGCCGCTTGCTTTGGATGTTCAGGATTTGGACAATAGATTTGTGAGGTTGGATATTTCTGAGCCTAGTCGAGTGTTGGCTTGTACGGTCGCTCTTTCTTCATTATTGGAGCGTATCCGTGATCGACAGTTTGATGATCCCCATTTGTGTGTCCTTAGGGACACGGTGAAGCGCGGAGGTGCCAAGCGAATGACCTTAGATGAGGATGGAGTTTTGAGATTGCAGGGGAGAGTTTGTGTGCCCAATGTTTATGGGATTCGAGAGTTGATTTTAGAGGAGGCCCATAATTCCCGGTACTCTATTCATCCGGTTGCCGCGAAGATGTATCAGGATTTGCGGAAGCATTATTGGTGGCGCAGAATGAAGAAGTATATTGTGGCATATGTGGCGCGGTGTTTGAATTGTCAGCAGGTTAAGTATGAGCATCAGAGGCCTGGTGGTTTATTTCAGAGGATTGAGCTTCCCGAGTGGAAGTGGGAGAGGATCACTATGGACTTCGTTACTGGACTCCGTTGACCCGGAAGAGGTTCAATGCAGTTTGGGTCATTGTTGACAGGTTGACCAAGTCAGCGCATTTCATTCCTGTGGCAGTCTCCTATTCTTCCGAGAGGTTAGCTGAGATCTATATCCGGGAGATTGTTCGCATTCATGGTGTGCCGGTATCTATCATTTCGGACTGGGGCGCGCAGTTTACCTCGCGTTTCTGAGGAGCAGTTCAACGAGAGTTAGGCACCCAGGTGGATTTGAGCACATCATTTCATCCTCAGACGGATGGGCAGTCCGAGCGAACTATTCAGATATTGGAGGATATGCTCCGGGCTTGTGTCATTGACTTTGGAGGATCATGGGATCAGTTCTTGCCTTTAGCACAGTTTGCCTACAACAATAGCTACCAGTCGAGTATCCAGATGGCTTCTTATCCAGATGGTAGGCGGTGTCGATCTCCTGTTGGATGGTTTGAGCCGGGAGAGGCTCGGTTGTTGGGTACAGATCTGGTTCAGGAGGCCTTGGACAAGGTCAGAATCATTCAGGATAGGCTTCATACAGCTCAGTCCAGGCAAAAGAGTTATGCAGATCGTAAGGTTCGAGATGTGACTTTCATGGTGGGTGAGCGAGTATTGCTCCGAGTGCCGCCTATGAAGGGCGTGGTGAGATTTGGGAAGAAGGGCAAGCTTAGACCTAGATTCATTGGCCCGTTTGAGATTCTTGATCGAGTGGGAGAGGTGGCTTATAGGCTTGCATTGCCGCCTAGCTTATCAGTCGTGCATCCAGTTTTTCATGTATCCATGCTTCGGAGGTATCACGGCGATCCAGCCCACGTGTTAGATTTCAGCAGTGTCCAGTTGGACAAGGGCTTATCTTATGAGGAGGAGCCGGTAGCTATTTTAGACCGGCAGGTTCGTCAGTTGAGATCCAAGAGTTTCCCTTTTGTTCATGTTCAGTGGAGAGGTCAGCCTCCTGAGGCATCGACCTGGGAGTCCGAGTCCGATATGCGGAGCCGTTACCCTCATTTATTTTACGACTCAGGTACTTCCTTCCTCTGTCCGTTCGAGGACGAACGGTTATTTTAGAGGTGGAGAATGTGACGACCCAAATGGTCATCACCTATGTTATTACCCATCCCGTACTTCCGAGGCCTTGAAACCTCATTTGTATTAGCCTCGATTTGCGTGTGCAGTCCGGCCGCGTAGCCGGACATCTTAAATATGAGATTCTGTGAAAAATGCTAAGATTTGATATTAAAATGAATAAATTTGACTTCGGTCAACATTTTGGGTAAACGGACCCGGACCCATGATTTGACGGCCCCTGAGGGTCCGTAGGAAAATATGGGACTTGGGCGTATGCCCGGAATCGAATTCCGAGGTCCCAATCCCGAGAAATGAATTTTTGAGTAGAATTGTTTTCTGAAAATATTTAAGAAAATTGAAAATGAAATCTGATTAGAAAGTAATAGTATTGAGCCCGTATTTTGGTTTCGGTTCCTGGTACAGGTCTTATATATGGTTTAAGCACTTTCCGTGAAGTTTGGTTGAAATTGGACGTCGTTTGACGTGTTTCGGATTTAAATGGAAAATTTGATGTTTTATGAAATTTGATAGAATTCATGGATTTCGAGGTTTGATTCATTATTTTTGATGTTATATTGGCGATTTGATCGCACGGTTAAGTTCGTAGGATGTTGTTGAGTCAGTGCATGTGATTTGTTAGGAGCCCCGAGGGCTCGGAAGTGTTTCGGAAGTGTCTCGGAGTGATTTTGAACTAAGAAAAGTTGTTGGTTTTGCTTCAGCTGTTGCAGGTCCCATTTGTTCTTCGCGATCGCATAGCCTATTCTGCGTTCGCGAAGCCTTAAGCTCTTCCTTCATCGCGTTCGCATCCATACCCTCGCGATCGCGTAGGGTTATTTGACCCTGAGGGCTCAACCCTCTTTTCCTCTTCGCGTTCGTGTACAGTTGACCGCGATCGCGTAGCCTTACCTGTCTCCTTCATCGCGTTCGCGTGATGTCCCACGCATTCGCGTAAGTCAACTTCTGGACCCCAGTTTTCTTTATTCTTCGCGATCGCGTCCTCTCTTCACGATCGCGATGGTCTGACCAGCCTACCCTTCGCGAACGCGTCTCCCCTTCCGCGATCGCGAAGGGCAATTTTGCCCAGTTGTATATAAATATTTCCAGAACCAGTAGCTACGGGAATTTCTAAATTTCAGTCTTCTCCTCCATCCCCAACCCCCCATTGACGAGCCTTAGACCAATTCTTCCTCCATAGCCTCTTGGATAAGCTTCCTAACATCGATTTATTCCATTTTTCTTTCATTAATCACTAAATTCTAGGCCTAAAATCCTAAAATCAAGTAGAAATTAGGGGTTTTGAGTAGAGTTAGGTTTTTGGAAATTTTGGGTGATTCAACCTCAATTTGGGGTCGGATCTTAACACAGATTATATATTTGAACTCGTGGAGTTATGGGTGATCGATTTTTGGTCCGAGCCTCGTGTTTGGACCAAGCGGGCCCGGGGTCAAATTTTGCAAATTTGGGAAGAATGCCACGAATTGAGTATGTAGCCTAAAGGATTGTGTTATGGGGTCTTTATTAATACTATTGAATTAATTATGCCTAGATATCGTTGTTTCGGAGTTGAATCCTAAAGAAAAGGCGGTGTTAGAGGGTTGATTGCTATACTATAGACCCGAGTTAAGTGTTCAGTCTAACCTTAGCTTGAGGGAATAGGAGTCGAGTATAATTTTCTACTTGCTAATTGTCAAATACGATGTATAGGCATGGTGACGAGTATCTATACATTGGTGTCTTGCATGACCGTGAGTCTTTATATTGTGAACATTCTGATTTCGTGATAATTTCCATGCTTAATTTATGATTTCTATAAATTGTGAATTGAATAATAAAGAAATATGAGAAAGTATGTCTATGGAGCATTGGCTCAAATTGTGAATTGAATAGTGAAGAAATATGAGATGGCATGTCTTTGGAGCATTGGCTCAATTTGTGAATTGAATAATGAAGAAATATGAGATGGTATGTCTTTGGAGCATTAGCTCAATTTGTGAATTGAATAATGAAGAAACATGAGATAGTATGTCTTTGGAGCATTGGCTCAAGTAATAGAATAAATCATGGAAATGAAAGTGAAAGAAAGAGAAAGAGTTATTGAAATATACCCTTGCCGGGATTTAATTGTTTAATTATTGTTCCCTTGCCGGGATTCCTATATCTATTATGTTTAACTCCTTTCCCTTGTTTGTGATTGTTGTTTGGGTGAGGAAGAGTGTTAAAGCACGAAGGGTGATGCCGTGCACTTGTCTTGGTGAGAATGAGAGTAAAGCACGAGGGGCGATGTCGTACACTTATCTTGGTGAGAATGAGAGTAAAGCACGAAGGGTGATGCCGTGCATTGTTTGATATTGTCTCTCTTGCTGGGATGTTGAGATTTCTGTTGTTGTTCCCTTGCCGGGATTACTATTTCTATTCTGTTTACTTCCTTGCCCTTGTTTGTGATTGTTGTTTGGGTGAGGAAGAGTGTTAAAGCACGAAGGTTGATGCCTTGCATTATTTGATATTGTGAGGAAATAGTGCAAAGCACGAAGGGTGATGCCGTGCCGTACGATGCACCATTCCGTACCATATTCATTGATTATACAGTGAGGAAAGAGAGTAAAAGCACGAAGGGTGATGCCGTGCCATGATTTACATTGATTACATTATTAATTGCATAGTGAGGACGAGAGTTGAAGCACGAAGGGTGATGCCGTGCAAGTTTGTGATTTCTTGTCCTTATTGATATGCTAGCTTGTTGTTCTTTTTCCTTATTGAGATTATCTTATATGAAACTGTTATCTCCCCATAGCATGTCCCCCTTCCTTTATTCATTGTTTCCTCCCTATGTTTCTTATCCGTTGTGTATATGTATATCTATTTATTTGAACTGCACAAGTTTGTTTGGTAGTCTGGTTCTAGCCTCGTCACTACTTCGCCGAGGTTAGGCTAGGAACTTACTCACTACTTGGGGTCGGTTGTACTGATGCTACACCTGCACTTCTTTATGTTGTGCAGATTACGCAGCCGTACTCGAACGACATCATTAGTGGGAGTGTCTTCCAGCTCATCATAGAGGCTTCAAGGTAGACCCGCTGGCGTTCGTGAGCCTTGGTGTCTCTTCCATCCCTTTGTCTTCGATTTTGTCTTGTTTTTCCTTTAGTTTCAAAGGTAGACATGTATTTCCTTTCAGACTTGTATTTAGCACTCTTAGACAGTTCGTGAGTTTGTGACTCCAGGTTTTGGGAAGGTTTACGCTTTGTTGTACTATGCTGTCCTTATTTAGCTTGGAACCCTATTTATTTTCGCTGCTAAACTGTGAACTGTTTAGTTTATCCTGGTAAAGTTGTGTTAATATGCTTCTCCATTTATATACGTTGGCTTGTCTAGCGGGTTCAACGTTATACGCCATCACGGCCCGATGGTGGGATTTCGGGGCGTGACAATTCTTCCTTCAACCTCGTGACGCACTGCACAACCCAAAAAGTCTCTACCGCGGTGAACTTGCTTGCTACGAAGAATTTCGACAATCATCAAACACATTAGCCTACCTCGGCATAACAAAATTTTGGGTTTTAGTAAAATTTTACGGGGCCTTACAATTTGGATAGCAGTTTCAATCCCATTAACAAACCCAACATCCTTTAACCCTTATAATATTCAAACAAAGCCCATTACGTAATTCACAATCTTGATCTGATTCTTATTCAACTAATTCAAATCACTTCAGTAAAACACACACGACACTTAATGTGTAAAAAATATTTGTTGCTGATACACTGAAACTCGACTTGAAATTCAAGTTTAGATTTAAATTCTGGTGGGTGAAATTTTGGTTGAAGAAATTTTCTATCGCAAAAACACGACATATTTGTCATCTTAAATTGGAGACCCGAATATTTTAATGTTATTTATTAAAAAATAGAAATCAACAGTTGAACTTGTAGTGAAACCGGAGATGGAAGGGGAGATTAGGGATTTTGGAGGAAAGGGAGGGATTGAAGGGAAGAGAGAGAAGAGGGATCTCATCGGTATTGGTGCTGGTGGGGAAGTAGTTTGTGAAGTGAGAAATGAAAGAAGTGAAGTGAAGATAATAAATATGGAGAGTGAATTGGAGGAAGCTATCATTGTTGTTAATTTTCATTTCAAGACTAGAAGAAGAAAATGGGGAAACAGAGCACTTTTTTTTACCCGGGTAACAAACCATATGGACAGACCAGGTAAATGGGCAAAAATGAGACCCAGGTTTGATTCTTGGTCAATAATGCCACAAGGCCCAGTTAAAAATCGTCACGTCATTAAATAAAAGACCCACCAATTACGACATTAAACGCGAGGGTATTTTTGTTAATATAATTGACGTCGTGTGTTTTTTCAGACAGATAGATGGACAAAGGGTATTTGTAAATTATTTAGCAAACTATAAAGATAGCTTTTAGGCCCTTTTCCGTTAATAATATAGTGAAGCTAATAAAATTAGGAAAAAAAAATCTTACAACTGAATAATCTCTTAACTAAGTAAAAAGAAATCAAATAATATAAAAGATCTTTGTAGAGATATAGGAAGAGAAAATCTCAAAAAATATCTTAGAAAATCTCAATAGTATATACAAGATTAAACTTATTTTTATGTGTATATAATAAATGTTAAATATCTTGGCTTCTTTATTTATTTACTTCTTATATTTTGTATTCCTTAATAAAAATTTTGGCTCTGCCACTGTCTAATAGTCCCAAATCCATTGTTTAATTATCAGTTAATTAATTATATATCAATTTTAAATTACTTTTAATCAATTATTTAAACACTTTGTATCCATTCAGCTTCATTTTTCTTTTTAAATTAACTTTTGGGCAAATACATTTAATTATATAGTGCAATGTTATGTTGATGAAATTTATGAAAATATGTTTTTAATGAGAAAGCAATAGGTGACTAATTTGTTTTCGTTTTTAAATATTTTATTAGAATGCTAGAAGTAAAACCATTTTCATCTGTCCAAAAAACTTCATTCCTGCTCTTTTCTTTTTCTTTTAACAAAAAAAAATCATATATGCACCTGAAGGGACAATTTCTTTCAAGTATTAGTTACCTGCCAAGTTAAACTCTAATACAAGTCTGAATCTAAATATTAAAATATTGTATAAAGATATAAATACTAAATAATTAAGACGGTTTATTTTCTCTACATCTGTATGTGTAAAATTTGTATTTATTTCAAAATTAATAAGTATAAATTCAAATTAAATAGTACTATTATTAAATTATTTGAAAAAAATTATATGGTGGTTGGTGGTGATGATGATTAAAAATGATAGTGTTGGGTGCCAAGTAGGTTGTGGCTAGTGTTGGTGTTGGTTGATAGACGTGATTATGGGTGGTGATGGTGGATGACTGTAATAGTTAACAATGTTGGTGATTAATAATAGTGATATGTGAAATATAATGGTAGTTGTGGTGATGAGTGATTGTTGTGGTAATGGTGGTTGGTGATGATGGTTGAAAATGATGTCCGTTGGTAGTGGCAACTGATGTTCATGCTTGATAGAGGTGGTAGTTATGACTGTGGATGGTGGTAATGGATAGTGTATGTTGGTAGAGGTGGATGCAGATATAAGCTCTATGGGTTCAACCCCGAAGTTTTTGGCCATGAAAATATTATATTTTTAAATTATAGGTTCAAACCTACTATTTATTATAATTTTTGTAAATTTAAACATAAATTTATGCTTTGCCCCAAAAGTACCGGATTCAATTGAACGCACGGTTGCCACTCTACATCCGCCTCTGTATAGTGGTGATGATAGTGTATAATGATTGGGGGGGAGGGGGGAGAGTGGAGCGAGATCGATGGTGATGATGATTAGTGGTGGAATTATAGGAGTAACAGTAAAATATTTTTTATATAAATTTTTGAATGTATAACAGCATGATGATATTAAGACTTTTTATATATTTAAATAATTATGATCTATTCAGACCCATTAAGTGGTTGTAAAATTTTTAAAAAAATCAGACTTAACGTCACGACCCAAAAATTACAAGTCATGATGAGACCTAACTTGACACGCTAGGTAAGCCAATTAATAAAAGAAACGCCCAAATAAACTTATTAAAAAATTAAATTAGGATTTATCTGTACTTGTACAAATTTACCCAAGAACTGGTAGTACGACTCATGAGCTTCTAAAATTTAGAATATACAAAGCTAGTATGAATAAATACACATTCTGTTTGAAAACTACATGAACAGATTAATAATGTCTAAAACTACCAAGGACAAATGACAGCTTCTATACAGAATGCACGAACATCTTCAGGGTCCGCCCCAACTTCTTTAGCAGCTCCGCTTCAATAGTCTGCACAGAGTGTGCAAAAGTGCAGTATCAGTACAACTGACCCCATGTACTGGTAAGTATCTTGACTATCCCCGTCTAAGTTGTGACGAGATTTTTAGTTAAAAGATACTCATTAATAAACACTATAATGTAAGCTAGCAATGGGACTAGAAGATAGAATAATATAATAGAGTACACAATGCGACTGTAACAAGAAATAAAAGAGTATAAGGAAGAATCACAATTTAATAGTTTCTACCCGCTCTTTCCTGAGAACGAGAGCCCCTGAACCACAACAATCACCTCATATACTTTCATAGAGTGATAAAGTACTCAAGACATCAAGTCTAACAGCACGACAATATCCTTCGTGCATTTATCTCATCCTCACCATATATGCGTAAAACAGTACCAACCAAATGATAGATATACCGACAATAGGAATGACAAGGAAGGGAATATGCAAGCAGTAATAATAAAAAAGAATGTACAAAAGAACATCAGTAACAGACTAAGCAGAGAGCACTAAGGTAATGACCACAATTAGAAGAAGAAAAACGGTTATAATTTCAATTAACTAGCGTGATGAGGCCTAAGTACAAACATAGCAAGCAAGAAGGAAACACATGATCTTCACAAGTTAACAAGTAAGGACATGAATGACTAGCATAGTGGAAGGCTTACACTAAGGTGCAACAGAGTAGATATAACATGAGTATAACTATAAAAGCAGAAAATAGGCATGGCATATGCAAGTTAAGCAAGTAAAAAAGACATGGACAACGCAACAACAATTGAGATAGAGGTAAAGTACGGGACAGTAACAACATATCACACAAAATATATAATGGAGACAATGACAACTCAAGGTAAAGATGGAAATGTATACACGAAAAACATATATCACATCATAATGCATGTCCCTCATCCTCACCTGCACGGAAACACACTTCGTGCCATAGCCTCACAATATTAAAATCATGACAATATAAATGAAATGGCAAGGCATCACCCTTCGTGCTTTTACTCTCAATAATATGGCACCGCATCACCCTTCGTGCTTTACACTCTTCCTTACATGATAATAAATATAAACAATGGCACGACATCACCCTTCGTGCTTTACACTCTTCCTCACATGATAATGAATAAAAACAATGGCACGACATCACCCTTCGTGCTTTACACTCTTCCTCACATGATAATGAATATAAACAATAGCACGACATCACCCTTCATGCTTTACACTCTTCCTCACATGATAATGAATAATAATAGCACGGCATCACCCTTCACGCTTTACACTCTTCCTCACATGATAATGAATAAAAACAATGGCACGACATCACCCTTCGCGCTTTACACTCTTTCTCACATGATAACGAAAATAAATATTGGCACGACATCACCCTTCGCGCATTACACTCTTCCTCACATGATAATGAATATAAACAATGTCACGGCATCACCCTTCGTGCTTTACACTCTTCCTCACATGATAATGAATATAAACAATGGCACGACATCACCCTTCGTGCTTTACACTCTTCCTCACATGATAATGAATATAAGCAATGGCACGGCATCACCCTTCGCGCTTTACACTCTTCCTCATATGCTAACGAATATAAACAATGGCACGACATCGCCCGTCGTGCTTTACACTCTTCCTCACAAAGCATATAAATATCAATAAAATGGCAAGGCAGAAAGTATATATATATAATATCGAGGAGAATGTTCAACGAATATTTTCAAACAAAGTTCTCAATCACTGCTTTACAAGCCAATAATGTTAACCCTCAAGAACCATATATATAATTCAAGTAAGCCTAAGAGGTATGGCCAATATGTTTTCACGAAAAATAATGTATTAGTTTTATTATCAAAATTTCAAGGAAAACCAAGAGATGTTAGGACCTCAAGTAATACGTTTTAATATTTTTGATTTGATAAATAATTGTTGCAACATATATTCATGTAGCGCACTTACCAAAAACGCCAAAAAGATGAACGCTTATGTTTGTCTTCAAATTATTTCAAATAGTATACATGAGTTGCCTCTACAGGGATCTACATACTACATCCTACTTCTATCTCACAATATCAATACTTTTTCTCTCATCTATTAGCAACACAGGTATAGAATTCAGTATCTAAATAAAATATCGGTCATAGCAATGTAGTAGTGATCACGCATAGAGATGACCAAACTAGACACAATAATGTATTCCCAGAATTCTATCAAATTTGATCAAGTTATCTTAGGCTAGGTCTTTGTTTCTAACATTTTATACTACATTCTTAATATATGTAAATCAAATGAAGCAAGAAAATTACATAATTCTACAAAACACAATTACAACGTCATCTACCCGGAGCATGATAAACCCTGACACATATGTATGTTTGTCACCTCATATATGTATCACCCCCGCATATAGCAAACAATGGAAAATAGGAGAAAAGATTTCCTCAACAAAGTTAGGCAAAACACTTACCTCAATCCGGCTAACTCCACACTCAAATTTTGCCTTTCCTTTACAAATTCATCTCTGCTCATCTCAATCTAGCCCAAGGCAAACGGAAAGCTGTCATATCTTCATGGGCAACTGAGCAGTTAATGCCTGAGAGTTCTAATACTTTTGAAGTTGCTTATGATGTTCTTTTTATGAGTTCACCATATTTTTTCATCATGTAAGCCATGTCGCTCTCACTGTAGTCGGCTTCCACTGAGCTTGACTATTCATGGCTTCTCAACTGTCCCAGATTGAAATCCCATATCTGGTGTTTTGAACATGGGAATTTCCGGTCGAGAAAATATTCCCTTGCACCATGCGGTCACTATCTTTTGAATCATGACGCTCTAAGAAACCATTCCAAGTGGGCTGCAAATAAGTAGGTGTTGGTGGTTTCTTGGTCTCAATATCTAAACCCCAAGCTGTAGCAAGCTCAGAAGCACAAGGACATCCAGAGAAGCCTTCAACATGGGTCTGATCGTGTGCACAACTGCCGTGAGCATCCCAATCGCATTCTTGGCAGAGTACGAGGTCGTCGGCGGCGCAACGCATGGAGACAGGCTCGGAGCCACAGTTGTCACAGATCTGAGATCGGAGGTGTATTTTTTTCTTGGAGAAGGCGTTAGATGAATGAACGTGCTGGTCACAGAAAAGACACAGCTTAGTTGAATCAGTTCGACAGTAAAGTACGCCAATCTGCTGTTGCTGAAATCGCAGGGACGGTTTTCTCCAGTGCTTCTCGCCCATTATCACGATTCCAAAACCCTAGGAAAACGATCTCGGCTTGGCGGCAATATTGTGCAATCTTGTCTTGCCAAAAAGGTTTTTTTTTGTATGTCAAGAGTTTTAAGTCTACCTGTAATTAGTTGATGTTATTTGTATTTTGATTTTCTTAATGCTTAACAAGAGTTCAAACTTCTTCTATCTTTGGAATGGATAGGTGATAGATAGTTGATCTCGCGCAAATCTCTTTTTCTTTTTGTAATAAAATGAGGTTTTGAAGGTCTCGGTAGGTCATCACACTTAATGGTTAAAATATGAATGATCAAGATTCAGATTAAAAAACAAATGCATTTAGTGACTGAATTCTGAGTGATTAAGAGTCTGCTTGGACATAAGAATTTTTTCACTTTTTATTTTATTTTATTTTTTCGCAATTAGTGTTTGGCCATAAAATTTCCAATTTTTACCCGAAGATGAATTTTGGAATTTTTGGAATTTTTGGAATGGCAGAATACATAAGTGGGCCCTTAAATTTGGCCTTTTTTGTCATTTGGACACCTAAACATAGGGTTGTTCATGCCAAGCACTCCAACTAAACCCTATTTGTGCCAATTAAACACTATTTAAATTGTCCGCAAAAAACTTTTAAAAAATTAAGTGTGTGTATTATAATTGCCTCTTAACACCGTAAATTTAACAACAAATTGTTCGATATAATTAAAACCTTTCACTTAATAAATATAACCCCCAAAACAAATTGAAGCTAATTTCATAACATGGAAAACCCGATTATCCCAACCTGATCCCTCTCTTCTTCAAACTTTTTTACTCTGCTCAATAAATCAGAAATTACCCTCTTAGGTTTCTTAAGAATTTCATTGTCAAAACACCTAAAAAAATTGCAAGCAACTTTGCCTTCGATTTTGCCAAGAAAAACATGACGACATGGAGTCCATGAAATAATAATTCGACATCAGTCCCACAATAACAAGAAACTCCTCTTAAAGAAGGTGATTTCAATTTGTTCGACATTATGAGTGAGTGGAGAAGCTAATACCCACGTCAATAAGTGACCTTCAAAGGAGCAGCCACAAACACTTCAAGATATGAAGAAGATGAGACCCAATTCAAGAGAGCTTCAAAGGAGCGAGCTTTATATGCAAAAAAGGGCAACAAATTAAGAGAAAAAATCGACAGGTTCTGTCTAAGGGGAAGAATAAGAGAAATAGAAGAACGTGGATAAAAGTTATAGCTTTAATAGGAATAACATATTAAGATATATAAAATAATCATAATATGGAGTATAATAATAATAATAAAAAAAAATCAACAAGTTTTTCTCATGTTCACGCGCTCTTTCCCTCGACAGTGTTTAACTGGCACATATGGGTTTAGTTCGAGTGCGTGATAGGAACAACCCTATGTTTAGGTGTCCAAGTGACAAAAAGGGCCAAGTTTAAGGGCCCATTTATGTATTTTGCCTTTTGGAATAAACTCCAAAAAGCTGTCTTTTAAAATTTTCACTCATAGCACTCACAAAGCTTCAATAACAACCCAAAATTATATTTATGTCCAAACACAACTCTAATTTTCAAATACTATTTTCACTTGATTTTTTTTTTTGAATTTTACAATTTTTATGTCAAACGCGCAATAAGATTTAGATCTCCATTGTGCAAATAAATTAGGTCTTAGTGAGTTGTGACGTGGTATAATTTTAAAAAAAGCTGTTGACATTAGACCATTAAATGGGTCGACCTGACCCAGACCCAAACCTGTTGCTTCTTGGCCCCCGGGTCCTTGACCGGGCCGGGCGGTTCACTTTCTTATAGGGGCCGGTCAGGATTTGACCCATTAATCAAAACATGTTGATCCGACTCGTGACCTGTGACCCGTAATCCCTTAGCTCGGGCCCTATCGGGCCGAATCCAATTAAATTTAAAAAGTTAAAAACTAATAGATAATAAAAATTTCAAACTTGATACATATATATGAACTTGAAATAACTACATGTCCTTGAAGCCAGTTAAGATAAAAATGAAAGAAAAATCGTACTTTATTAACATTAAAACTTGAGAAACATATGAAATTCAACTATTTTTGTAACTAATAGTGTAAAACATATGAAATTCGACCATTTTGAGAAGTCTGATACTATATTCTTTCTTCAATGTTTGCATTCAATTTTTATCACTTGTTTGGATATATATATATATATATATATATGAGCTGGTCCGAGCCGGTGGACTTGTGAGTCAACTACCGATTCGGGTCAGATCCGGTTGAGTGGGTCAAAATATTATAGCCCGGCCCAGGCCTCTTAAATTAATGGTTGATCCAGTAAGGGTTTCGTGGGTCATGGGCCAATTAAAGGCTCAATTTTAATGGGTTATGTGGATCGATTTATGGGTCGGCCCGGCCTAATTGACATGTCTAGTTGACATGGGTGTTTCTACTATTATTCAAAAATAAGAGGAGCTTTACGCAACATCAAAATTTCAAGGAGACCCATTCCTTAAATGACAAAAGGACTAAAAATGGAGAAGAATGCAGAAAGAGCCATTGTCAGTCCAGCTGCGCAATGGAGGAAAAGGTGACAGCAGAAGCGATTTGGAACAAAGAAACAGTGCCAAAAGTGATGAAAATAGTGAGTACCAGGCTCCCCCAAAGAGAACTCATCACTCTTCTATTTGTCAGCCCTTGGATTCACCACACTCTCCATTCACACCCCTCTCTCTGGCTGGTTAGTTCAATCCTTGATTTACATGTATATACATTTAATCTCTTTTATTAAAAAGATACCAATTTCCTTATGTGGGGTTGTATTGTTTTGGTGTTTTTTGTTTTTCTCTTACAGGTTCTTGATTTTCATGAGATGAATTATGCTGGCAATCGCCTTGTTTCAGCTCTTTCTCTGGTTTGTTTCCTTTTTCTTCCTTTTTCTTTTGTTGGTTAGTTATCGTGCTAATTGATTTTTCTAAGTAACCCGTTTTGGATGGATGTAAGAAGGAAAAGTGAACTGCTTTAGTTTGTCTTTTGGAAATTTGGAAGCATAATGTGAGTGGAGAAAGATGGAATTTGGGTCCCATATGATAAGAGGGGCTGAAAGATAAAACTAGTCTTATTTTGGTTTAAGTAGATGCTATATATATGTTGTATAACTAGGGGTGGGCATAAAATCCGGAAAACCGAATTCCGAACCGAACCGAATTAATTCGGTA
>ML309229.1:1457-41884 GCA_005239505.1 Nicotiana paniculata | reverse complement strand
TGATAGGTTAATTCCCTGTGGGATTTGACTCTGGGCTAAATACTCAGATATATTTGCAACGCCTGTTTAGTCTTTTATATAAGACACAATTAAGCGTGATCATATTCCTATAAAAATCTAGCTTAGCGTCGAGTAGAGCTTTTACATCCTCAAGAAGAAATATTCTTCTATGAAAATAACCGCAAATTTCCAGCGAAGTAACATTCCTAGCATATATTTCCTGCTCGTCGTCATCATCATGGTTTTGTCGCCCGTAGTCATCGATCAACAACTTCTTCACACTTTTGGAATCAATATCAAAATAATCAACCCCATAACAACTCCTAAACGTGAGGGACTCCAGCGCATGACATCCAGAACAAATCTTTTTAATAACGTCTCGGTTCAATTCAGCATATCCAATTTCTAAAACCCTAAGAGCAGGCCAATAAATTTCCTCTTTTGGTACAAGATTGCAATTGCACAAACTTAGAACTCGTAAACCGACATGGAATCACATAATCTGGGGTAAATTGTAAATCTCAATCAAATTACCTCGTGACCTAAGATTTAGATCCAGTTCCTCCACATGCTTATTCTTCATCTATTAACGTGTCGAACAAAGTGTTTGCTGTAATTAAAATCGACCGAAAACTTTTTGACTATACTAGGCCGGCAAAGAAGTAGTGTATTATCAATAAAGAACGAATTTATATATACCGTTAACATGTAGGCCGGAGTAACTGAAAATTATGGATTGTGCACAAGAGGTGCTATCTTTTTGACAAAACCCCAGTTACTACGGATCTCCCGGGACCGCCGGGGTCCGTTTACTCAAAATGTTGATCAAAGTCAACAAAAAAATCAAAATTCAACTTTAAAAATTATTATTTCTTACATTTTCACATAAAGGCTTTCCGGATTTACGTCCGGACTGCGCACGCAAATTGAGATAATTAAAATTAATCTTTTTAAGGCTAATGAGCTCGGAATAGAGTCTTAATTCATAAGATGACCATTTGGGTCATCACACCAATAAACCTGGTTTATCTAGGAAGACACCTGTGAACATCAAAGTCAGAGCACTTGTGCAGGAAAGTAGGGTGAAGGATGCAGAAATACTTCGGCTGAAGAACCATCTGGCGGAGGTTGAATCTGAGAGGGATGCTATCAGAACTAAGCTTGCTAAAGAAAAGGAGAAGAATGAGAAAATTCTTCGAGATATGCTATCTCTTCTCCAAGCCAAAAACCAAGCCTCCAACCCTTCCCAACCTTAGTAGCCTAAGCCTGCCTTAGTACATCAGTGACCCAGATTAAGGGCTTTTCTTGTTTTTGCTCATGGTTTTTAATTATTTTTCTTTCGTTTTGTGGATTGTGGATGAACAATGCTTTCTATCAAATGAAATCGAATGTTTTGCTCTTATTCTTGTTTCGATTTCTTTGATAGTTTGAATTATTAGTTAATTGTTGATAGATTAATCCATGATTGCACTTGCAGTAGCTCCAGTGGCCATGAGTAATTCTTAAATGACTGGGACTTTCACAATTTTTGCAACTTTTCGATGATGCCAACAGGAGGAAGAATGACTATGTGCTAATCTGAACATGTGATATTTATAACCTAATGAACCTGGTTCTTTTGTGATAAATGCTTAATACTCTAAAATGTGTCAATGTTGGATTAAGTTAGATACATGCTTAAGCTTATGGACGCACAGAGTTTCTCATCATCAAAAAGGGAGAATTTGTCGGCCCAAGAAATTGAATGGTTTTGAAGATTGACAAAGGAACTCAAAGATGAACCTGGTCCATCATTGGGAGACATAGACACACGCAGAGTTAAAGGCACATAAGGTGCACATGCAGGAGATAAATAAAATCTGAGAAATAAGAGATATCTCCTAATCGAAAAGATTGTAAAATGATAAGGAGAAGGACTCCTTATTCAGTTAGAACATAATCAAAGATAAGGAAGGATTTGAGGAGTTGAGATTAACTAGAACTCTTCCACCACGGAAGAGTAGCATTAGAACTCTAGTAAATCTCTCGTCTACTAATCCTATATATTGCAGATTGTTCTTATTGTACAAGTACGCACAAAAGAGAAGTTAAGCAAGAATTGAGAGCAAAATTAGCAAGGCAATTTTGCAAGCAGTTCATGTGAGATTTAAGTGTGCGACCCTGAAACTACTTGAACCAGCTAGAAAAACTAGTTCCAAATGTTGTCTTTTAGTCTAGTTTACTTGTAGTAGGTGATTTCAACTTGTACTTTTTCAGTTTTATCTAGAAGTGTCTGTAATAGATTCTGTGTGTTTCAAGTTATAGCTAATTTGGAGTTTGTCGCAAATAGCTAAAGACTAGTTTGCTACAAAGGGATTAGAGGTAATACAACTTTATTTTCTGTATTTATTATTCCGTAAACAGTAGAGGTTGGAACACAGAAAAGAACCTGATCCTTCTATAACTAGTGCACACGAAAATCGGACACCACACAAATCACCTCTCTTGTGTGGTATTGACGTTTAGAACATCAGTATATAACTTATTAAACAAAGTATCTGTAGCTTGCCCTTCCATTAATTTGATCTATTCCTCTCTATAAATCTGTACATTGATGATATATACTACTAGCATTTAATTTTTTACTTGAATCCTGATTCCACTTCATATTATTTAAATGACGGGTCATAATTGATTAGAATTAGTTATCTGTCTACATCTATCCTAATGCTTCCCTCCCCCCCTCCCCCCCTCTCCCTTTTTGGTTCTTGTATATAATATGGATATTAACACGGATTTTTCATGACCCATTTTTTACCGGTATCAATATGAGTACGTTGGATTATGACCTCTTTTTCAACATACTTAAATTCAATTCAATACTTCTGTTTACTATCACTAAGTAAGGCTACATTAGTGAAGCCTTGATGACAAAGTTAACCAAGCAAACCGTGTCAACGATGAAGATTAAGATTTAGTACAACTCCATTGCTGCATTATATCAAATAGGAGGGAAAAAACAACCCAAGTATACCTCTTTTGTATAAGTTAGAGACAACAAATTTCAAACATCCACAATTGAAATCAACATTCTTTATTGTATGTGGATTATATTCTGGAAAAAGGAAAAAGAAAAAAAGAGAGAGTTGTACTCCAACTTAATTTTACAAAATTATCAATCAAAGTCCCATGGTTTCCATTATGGAACCATTTGTAGAAAAGAGGAAAATTGATGGGTACAGGAGATTCCTAGGCTTTCAGCATTGCCTAATTAATGATAATGGAAAATTTGTTATTTTGGTCTCACAACTGGCATATTTCAGTTCAAGATACTGATGATCAACAAATCACCATTACAGTGGCTAATGGTACTGGGAATAAAAACATTTGGATCAAAGTTGTTTATGCCAAATGCACAACAGTTGAGAGAAAGGACCTATGGAATGCTATTGATAACCTCAGTATGGTGATTGATGGCCTTTGGTGCATTGGGGGGCGTCTTTAGTATCATTTGGGATTCAAATGAGAAAATGGGAGGTAAGCCTCATAGGGCTTACAAGAGTTTAGATTTCATCAATTGCTTGAACAACTGTGGTATGATTGATATTGGCTTTGTTGGATCCATATATACGTGGTGCAATAATAGAAAACCTGACAAAAGAATCTAGAAAAGACCGGACAGAGTGTGGATAATAATTGGGATCACATTTTTCAGAACAACACAATTAAGCATCTCCCTTGTAACGACTTGGACGGTTGTTTTAAGAATTTAAGCTCCATTCGGCAGCATAAGATCTTGAACAGCTTCGTGTGGTAATTTTGGACTTAGGCGTGCATCCGGATTTGGATTTGGAGGTCCGTAGGGTGATTTGGAGCATTTCGGCGAAAGTTGAAGTTTGGAAAGTGGAAAGGTTTGACCAATGGTTGACTTTGGTGATATCGGGGTTGGAATGCAATTCCGAAAGTTCGAACAACTCTGTTATGTCATTAGGAACTTGCCTGCAAAATTTGACGTCAATCCGGGTTGGTTTGATTGGTTACGGCACGAGTTTCGAAGTTGGAAGATTTGGAAGTTCATGGTTCGATTCGTGGTGCAATTTGTATTTTCGGCGTTGTTCGATGTGATTTGAGACTCGAGCGAGTCTGTGTTAGGTTATAGAACTTGTTTGTTGTGTTTAGACGGGGTCCCGGGGGCCTCGAGTGTGTTTTAGATGGCTTCGGGACAATTTCTTCTATTTTTGGATTGTTGGTTTCTGGTGTTTGATGTTATCTTTCGCGATCGCGTAGTACCAATCGCGATCGCGTAGTGTTCTGTGTATCTGCCCCATTTTTCTTCATCGCGTTCGCATAGTACGGTTCGCGATCATGAACTTTTGAAAACTTCTGCACTGTGTTCGCGTTTGATCTTTCGCGTTCGCGTAATGGTAGCTTTGTTCCTCACTCTGTTCTTCGCGTTCACGTCTTTGGGCACGCGACCGCGTAAGTATAGCTTACTGTTATACGCGTTCGCGTAGGGTCGTTCTGGGCAACCTTCTTTTCCTTCTTCGTGATCGCGTGAATTTTTCCGCGATCGCGATGCATAAATACCTAGGCAGAATATAAGTTTTTCAAATCGAGGGTTAGGCCATCAGGAAACCTTACTGAGACAGAAATCCCAAATCAAATGGTTTGAGGAGAGTGACTATAATAGTAATTATTTTCATGACATCATCAAAGATAGAAGGAGAAAGCTAGCTATAAGAGAATAAAAAAATAACAGAGGAAGATGGGTACATGGAGAAGAGAAAATAGGCAAGGTAGCAGTTAGGCATTTCAGAAAGATATTCAACCTAAAATTGATTCATATAGATGATAATATTCTGGATTGCATACCTCATTGTATCAATGATAAGGACAACGACATTTTAACTGCAATGCCTTCTAGGGAGGAGATCAAGGAGGATGTTTTCACCATGAGCTCCTATAGTTTAGTAGGGCTAGATGGTTTTAATGGAAGATTTTACCAAAGCTGTTGGGCTATCATCAAGGATGACATAATAGAGTTTGTTCTAGCATTTTTCATAGGTTTCAACCTTACAAAATACTTCTCTCACACATGTCTAGTCTTGATTCCATGATTCACCTAGTTCCTTCTCAGACATGAGGCCTATCAGTCCTTCTAACTTTTCTAATAAGATTGTTACCAAGATTCTTGCTAGAATGTTGAATCATTATCAGAGTGGATTCAACACTGGTAAATTAATTACAGAAAATGTAATGTTGGCTCAGGAGATAACTCAGGAAATCACGAAGGATAACAAAGGGGGAAATATGATCATTAAGCTTGATATGTCAAAAGCCTATGATAGAATGTCATGTGTTTTTATTGACAAGGTGCTGGAGATATTTGGCTTTTCCCAGCAGTGGATAACTCTTATTCAGAGAGTAATCTCCGGGATATAGCATTCTGTAGTAATCAATGGAAATAGAAAGGGTTTCTTCTCAAGTTCTCAAGGTTTAAAACAAGGAGATCATCTATCTCCTTATTTATTTATCTTAGGAGCGGAGAATTTATCCAGACTTCTTACCGGTTGTTTCAGGATCAAAAATTTACTCTAAACTCTAGGGGTCCAAAAATCAACCACTTGGAATATGCAGATGACCTCATGATCTTCACTGAAGGAAATAAAAAATATGTCAAATTGATTATGAAGAAAATTAGCAATTATGAAAATGCCTCAGGCCAATTGGTTAATGGCGATAAGAGTTTCTTTATCACTGCCCCAAGAGCCTCTCCTAGCAGGATTAATAAAATGAGGAATGCTATTGGTTTCATGGACAAGAATTTTCCTTTTAATTATCTTGGATGCCCCATTTATATTGGTAGAAAAAAGATTGTCTATTTTGATGCTATGGTGGTTAAAAGACTCAATGGATGGCATGGCAATATGTTGTTAGTTGGATGCAGGATGGTTCTTGATAGTTTATATGAGTTCACCAACTGTATAGAGACCTAGTTCTATATCAGTTCCCTCAGTGTTAACTACTGAAACAGTATGTAAATAAGACACATGATTTTTACGTGGAAAAATCCAACTCAAGGGGACAAAAACCACGACCTACACTGGTAGGATTTAACTTCACTAACTTGTAACTACATTATTACAAGCCACTTTGTAATGACTCTATTACAAAGACTTCAACCTCACTAACTTGTAATACACTTACTACAAGCCACTTTGTCACTCACTAGTTACAAAGACTTCAACCTATGACTAACTCTAGTCACAATACAAACTCAGAGGGTTTATGATTTTGAGTTTCCTAAAACAAAGCTTCTAAGAAAGCAAGATAGGAGTTGCAATGAAGAACAAACACAAGATTACAACTCAACTAAGGACACACATAGACTCATAATGAAACTGGTCCTTAGTGGAGTTGTCTTCTTGTTCTTGACACACTTATGACTTCAATGTTGGATGAGATCTTCAATGCTTGAGACAATATCACTAAATTCTCAAGTGAGTATTTTGTTGTTATACTCATTGTTATTATACTTCAACGACATCACAAGGATGATGTCCATCCTTGGTTGGTACAAGGCTCTTCCCAATGGTAATTGGCTACTGCACTGTTTCTGCACTGTAGCATGCACAGTTACAGGGAGTCACTTTCTGCAGTTACTTTCCAGCTGTAGAATTGACTTTGCACTTCTGTCAGGAAAACACCAAGGGATCAGGTCCCTGAATTGGTTCTTGTGTATCCGAAGTCATACTGCTCACATAATCTTAAGTCTATTGCTGAATAATTGTACCAAGTATGCATCAGGTCCTTTATCTGGTTCTAGATAAGGAGTTTGTTAGAACATCAAAATATAAGGCTGTAAAATCTCAAGCCCATCAATTTCCCCTTTTTTGATGATGACAAACTTTTAAAATTGATAACTGTTTATGGATCTTGACTTAACCAGATAAAGTACCAGTAATATCATATGTTTCCCCCTGACTCTATGCTTCCCCCTTAATCACCTGCTTCAATCTTCAAGTATGCTTATACCTTTCCCCTTTTGGCATCATTAAAAATACACAAGCAGGCAAAAAGTCATAAAGAAGTCTCACATGGCTAACTCATGCCCCATGTGTGCACACAACATGATAGAAAAGAGAAGCAAAAGGAAAACAAGCATTGTACTAGCAAAATGAGAGTTGTTTCATTGATAATAATTGGTTTTAGAAACATAAGTCTTTGCGATGACAACAAAGATTAATTTGGACTGATTCAACGGGAGCAGCAACAGTGAGATCCAACATACCATCACAAAAAAAAAAAACAGCCACAAACATCAAAACACAAGATAACTGGTTACTGAGAGGATCCTAGGAGGAACTAGAAGAGAGAGGCTTAATGGTTTTGAGAACAAGGTCCATGAGGGCATTGGCAGACATCTGTTCCTCAAGCAGTTTCTCTTGCAGGTTCTCCACCTGTTGCCTAAGCTCTGCATTCTCCTTAGTCAAGCGAGCAACTTCTTCATTGGAAGAATTTACAGCCCCAGGTGCTCCAACAGCTTGACTTAGCTGAGTTTCCAGTATGGCATTCCTAGCCTTCAACCTTCTGATTTCTTCAGTAGCAGCATTCTGAGCATTTATCAGATGAGAAATCGTCGAAGTGCTTCCCCCAACCTTTTCCACGCACTCACATTCTTCCATAGTTGTTTTGGAGAAGGTTTGCTTGCGGGTTCCTACTTTTGGATTGACCAAAGCTACCTTGTAGAAATGGAATACCCGAGTGAGGAGAAATCTGTATGGAAGCCCGTGATTTCCATCTTGAAAGTTCGCCACCTTTTTCATGTGTTCTATCATAATTGCTGGCAGATTTATGGGTGTGAACTCATCAAGAGCCTCCATCAAGACCAGATCAGACTTGGAAGCTATAGACCTCCTCTCAACACGGGGTAAAAGAACCTTGTTGACCAATTCAAAGAGGAGCTGATACACCGGCAATAGTGCCTTCTTATGCACCCGTTCCCCCTGCTGGATAGCTTGCTCTTTCACAATAGCTCTCCTAAAGTTAGCTCCACAAGCACCCTTGACTTAGGTCATCCCTTCACACGGAACTTGAAGAATTTTCCCTAACACAGAAACATCAATCACAATGTCAACTCCATTTACTAGCACGCAAATCTGGTCCCCTCCAACAGTGAAGAGAGTTGCATAGAAGTTTTGCACCTTATCTTCATAGACCTTAGTCACATCCTCCTTAAACAAATTACCCCATTGCTGGAATTCCACCAGCTCCGAAACTTGCCTCATTCCTGCCATCTCCGAGATTTCTGGGTCAAACATGCGACCCCAAAAGACTTTCTGAGTCCTCAATCTCTCTTGTCCAAGTCCACTGTAACTTGGTATGGTCTTCATTGAACTAGGTCCTCCCACAGTTTCCCGCTTTCATTTTCTAGACTTTTCAACAGACTTTCCTTTCCCACTCGCATCAATCAAAGTATCACCTTCAGACAGATCTTCCTCAACCACAACTTTCTTAGATTTACCACCACTCTTTACAGATGTTTCACTTTGTTTTTCAACAGCTTCCTTGGAAGCACCAACCACATACTTTTGTACCTTCGTATACCTTTTCACTGAAGAACTAGGTTCCTCTTCGACATCTTCATAAACCTCAACCACTGGAATGTTTTTATCAACCACAACTTCTCCCTGTTTCATCAATCTCTTCTTCTTTTTCTTATTGCTCCTCTTACTCTCCTGCAAAACATACTCAAAAGCCTCTTTCTTCTGCAACCTAGTAGCTGGTCACTTGGAAGAAGACTCAGGAGTGACTGTTGGCTTTATTATTTTAAAACGGGCACTAAGAACCATGTCATATTTATCATCTTCGTCAAAAGGTACCTCAATAGGAGGAATGGACTCCAAAGGCTTAGTGTAGAAGATGGGCTCCTGGTTTGTTTCCTCTGAAAGAGAGTCAGGTTATCCATCAGGTTTTTCTGGGGCCTTGTCATGAACAGGAGACTCAAAAAGCACCATGGTAACTTAATCCCCTAAAAATGGAGCTTCTTCCCCCTGAGACTCAGGCAGAGGGGAGGGTCCTTCACTCGTAAGACTCTTAGCAGCGATAGCCATGATGTTTTTTGCCACTTCCTGTTTTGGTGACTCCATGGGAGCCACTGAGTCCAGGATGGAGGAGTTCAAATACTGATCGGGATCTTCCTTAGAGACCTCTGATGCATGAGGGGTAGCACTTTCCAAATTCCTTGGTTTGATCAGAAGGAGGAGGAGAAGTAGGGTTAACATTTGGGGAGTCAGAAGTTTCAACACTTGGAAGTGAGGCAGGGTTTGATGAAGGATCAAGGGGGATAGGAGATGAAGAGGAAATGGGTATGAGTACATTGGTATCAGGGGTAGTGGAGGAGTGGGTTTCTGGTGGTGAGGCTAAGGAAGGTGGAGATGTGGGAGTGGTGTTATTGGCAGGAGAAAGAGAAGATTGTTCGTCGGCCATGGTGAGAGAAGTGGTAGACGGTTCTGAACAAAATACAGAGATGACATGAGAGATAATGGTTCAGAACTCTGGGATTGGGAGGGTTTTATGGAGAGAAGTGCTAATAATGAGAGGGGAGAGGAACGGGTTCTGAAGAATTTTGAAACGGCGGTAGGTTTGTGGGAATATGTAACGTGCAGAAGAGGTGAAAGGATTTGAGAGTCAAGACGTGATATGCAGGCTTTGAAAAGTTGGATGATGTGGAAGTTGAATTAATTTTGTTGTCTTTTGATAAAAGCATGAGAAAAACACATTACTACTACCGGTGGTACAGGAACAGGGTTCCTGACCTGTTTTTGTAAAAAGATTTTTGCAACTCTCTTTCGCAGTTCAACACTGTACCTTTATCTTCTATAATCATCATGTGTGTCTACCGGCAATTGTATAGATGTGAGTTAGGCTTGGTCAGAAAACACTTTAGCTAATTTTACTTGAGTATGACTTCCATAGCCTTATGAGAATAACCAGGTTCTCAATTAGGTTTAATTAACCCCAGTGCCATCCTATTTCTCTCAAAGTGTTCCCTACTTAGAGATTTGGTGAAGATATCTACAATTTGATCTTTAGTGCAGCAAAATCTCATACAGATAAGTCCCTTTTCCACATTGTCTCTGAGAAAATGGTGTCTGACATTAATGTGTTTGGTTCTCTTGTGTTGAACCAGGTTCTTTGCCATGTTTAGAGCACTGGTGTTGTCATATAGAAGCGGTACACAATTGATGTATACTCTAAAGTCTTCCAATTGTTGCTTGATCCACAATAGTTGAGCGCAACACGAAGCTGCAACAACATATTCTGCTTCAGATGTTGAGAGAGCTACTGAGTTTTGTTTCCTTGTACCCCATGAGATTAGACATGATCCAAGGAAATGAGACATTCCAGATGTGCTTTTCCTGTCCACCAGATAACCTGCGTAATCAGCACCAGCATAACCCATAAGGTTGAAATTGTCACCTGAAGGATAATACAGAACCAGGTCCTGTGTGCCCTTAAGATATCTCACAATTCTCTTAGCAGCCTTCAGATGAGATTCCTTAGGATTTGATTGAAACCTTGCACATAATCCCACACTGAATACAATGTCTGGCCTGCTGGCAGTAAGGTAGAGTAGTGATCCAATTATTCCCCGATACATTTTTTGATTTACAGGTGATCCAGAATCATCCATGTCCAGCTTAGTAGTAGTAGCAATAGGGGTATCGATCACCTTTGATGCTTCCATATCAAACCTCTTCAGGATTTCTTTGATGTATTTCTGCTGACTGATACACGTTCCCTTTGTGGACTGCTTCACTTGAAGACCCAGGAAGAAGTTCAGTTCCCCCATCATGCTCATTTCAAACTCACTTCCCATGATTTTAGAAAATTCTTCACATAGTGAATCTGCCGTAGCCCCAAATATGTTGTCATCCACATAAACCTGAACAATGAGCAGGTTCCTTCCACGTTTCTTCAAAAGCAATATATTTTCAATTATTCCTCTTGTAAATCCATTTTCCAAGAGAAACTTGGATAGCCTCTCATACCAGGATCGAGGGGCGTGCTTCAATCCGTAGAGTGCCTTATCCAATTTTAATACATACTCTGGATGTTCATGATATTCAAAGCCTGGAAGTTGCTTGACATAGACCTCTTCCTTAAGAAAACCATTCAAAAAGGCGCTCTTCACATCCATTTGGAATAAGGTGAATTCCATATGTGATGCAAAGGCAATGAGGATCTTAATGGCTTCCATGCGAGCAACTGGGGCAAAAGTCTCATCATAATCGATCCCTTCCTCCTGATTGTACCCTTGGACAACAAGCCTTGCTTTGTTCTTTATAGTATTTCCATGTTCATCCAGCTTATTCCTGAATACCCACATGGTCCCTATGATGGTTCTGTTTGAGGGTCTAGGTACCAGGTGTCATACCTTGTTTCTTTCAAATTGATGCAGCTCCTCTTGCATAGCCGTAATCCAGTCTGCATCCTTCAAGGATTCCTTGATATTTTTGGGTTCTATTTGGGATAGAAAGGCTGAGAAGGCTAGGGAATTTCTGGTTTTTGACCTTGTCTTGACTCTAGAATCAAGGGGGTGATTATATTGTCAAGTGGATGGGAGCTTCTGTGTTTCCAATTTGGGACTGGAGTCTGATTGGTAGAGGAACTGGGTAAATCAGATGGGTTTCCCTTCACTCCTCGTTCTGCTGCCTATGGAGTGCCTTGCACTGCATCTACAACTCTTTCTTCAGCTTCAGTGGTAGTGATTAGGATACCAGGTTCCTCTTGAGAAGTGGAAGAGGATGTTACATTGTCTTCATTTGCCTCCTTCATCTGACTCATCATATTAGCCTTGCCATTTGAAATATCAGTGATTTCCCCAGGAACCAATGGTGGTTCATTGTTTTGATCATCCTTGTTTCCTTCCTTGTTAGAAGAAGGTGTCTCGTTAAATATCACATGAACACTTTCTTCCAGACATTGTGTCCTTTTGTTGTAGACTTTGTAGGCTTTTATTTGAGAAGAGTATCCCAGAAAGATTCCTTCATCATTTTTTGCATCAAACTTCCCAAGCTGGTCCTTCCCGTTGTTGAGGACATAGCATTTGCATCGAAAGGTTCTCAGATGAGTTATCTTTGGCTTCCTCCCATTGAGTAGCTCATAAAGGGTTTTGTTCAGGAGGGACCTGATCATGTACCTGTTCACCAAGTAGCATATGTCGCGCCCCCTCTTTCCTCGTGAAAATCAGGTTTATGACATTCAATTGGGACAACTCTTCCTTTTGGGAAAGGGGTTTGTGTTTTTAAGAGTCGCCACCTAACAATTTTTAAAGATGCGTTAGGACACCAAAGGGGTTCATTTACAACTACGTTGCTAACCAGAGATAGGGTAAGGGCTTGAAATTATCCTAAGGGGAAGGTGTTAGGCACCCCTCAGGATCCACAAGTGTGGTTCCCGGCCAAACAACTTTTGTGAATTTGTACAACTTAGCCAACAAACAAATAAAGGCTCACATAAGAGGGGATTTGAGTCTTAAACATGCAGATGTTTGAAAGAAATAGTAAAGAAGGTTAGATTTTGAAAGGATTACAATCTAAGCATATAAAGGGTATCCTAGGTTATGATAATATGGATCACATCAGTACAATACCCGGTAATCAATCCTCAAAAGAGGGGCTACACGTGGTATTATCGCACCGGTCATCATATCCATATTCTAGCCTTCCCCACCCCGTGAAGGTAATTAAAGCGCGTGTTGGTCACGAACTCTATCGCGTGCTGTTACCCGTCCCTTCCTATTAGCCCCGGAGGAACTTAGGACTTCTATCCTATAAGGGATGTCTAGGAAGACCCTCAGGTTTGAAGGAAAAACACTAAAACGACAGATAAGAACATGTAGGACTGAAATTAGGGGGAAACACAGAAAAGAAGAGAAAAGGCACAAGTATACCTCCACAAGTAATGCAAATAGGCAGCACGACTCATACACAGGTAAGGTCTTTTGATTCAGATCCTAAAACATGGTATCTAAATGATAATAACAAAGACAAATTTATTGCGTAACTCAGAGAGGAAGTCTTGACCAGTTTTATTTACTGATTTTATCCTGTAGATAATTAAGCAACATATATTAATAGACATATTTCCAGTTTTAACAACTTTACCTAAGGCATGCCTAGGCGTAGGATAATGCTCAATAATTACCCAGATTATTAAAGGAATTGTTTGAGTTGTTTTGCCTAAACATGCTGTACATAGGTGTTGCATCAAATGCAGAATTATCAAATGCAGAATTATCTCTATTGCGGAAAGTAGGAATAAAAACCTAATTAATATGTTTTCTACCCTTTTAATAGCTAAAGCATACATAGTCACCCATTCCCTTTCCACTATCCATCCCCCAAGAGTTGTTTACAAATTATTACAGGCCAATGAATAAATTGTAGAAATATAAAATCAAGAAGCTACTCTATAGGGAGCCTTTAATTAGGCCCAGCTTTCCCAAAGCCTCCAATGGCCTCATATGCCTCAGCTCCATAGACAAATCAGAGTCTAGGTGCATCAAAGTTCCCTAATGATCTCAAGGATCCCGAGCAGTGCTTACACCTAGACTTAGTAACCAAGAATTTGAACAAGTGCAGTGTAGAAGTGCCAGCCTCAGTGTGTCCGAGTTCAGAGGGAGCTCAAGGGTCCCAAAACAGTGCTCACACTGAGGGGGCAGAACTTAAGGGTCTAAGAATAAAGTGAAGTGCAGGAGGTGATTTAAAAAGAATTGAGTTAAGAAAGCATTTCTAAAATCAGTTTATTTGAAACAGGTTTACATATCAGTAAGTGAGTGGCTTAGGAAAATAGTTTTGAAAAGAACAGGGGATAAACAACACCAAACAGTACACAGAACATAGAGAGACAACCACAAACAAGGAGGCAGGGATTGGGAACACATAGGTTGTACATAGAAACAGGTTTGTATACAAGTCAACATTAGAGAAGTACTAAAGTATCACAGACCTGTACAAACACCTAAACAGTCACAAACATATTTTGTCACAGAGAGTTCATGCCAAGACCTTAATAGAAGCAGATTGAGGGAGTACCAAAGAAGACAACACATGATAAACATAGTTGCACATAGGTTTAAGAAGAGGTTCAGGGTATAGCATAGAGACTAAGTAACATGTGGTGCATGTTGTAGTATACTAGGAATTGAAGAAGACATAAGTGAATCAGAATCATATTGAAACATGCGGGGGGGGGGTAGTAACATGTTGAGCATAGTATACAGACTAATTGCAAGTAGAACAACTAAACCATAAGTAGAAGCAGATTAAAAACAAGATGAATCGAAATACCCAAAGAAACATATTGTTTTGAAGCTTTAAACATAAATTGAAGACATACCAGTTGGAAGATAGCAAGTGCAGAATGAAGAATAGGCAAATAGAATAACCAGTCTTGGCTTGCAGCCGACTAGTAATAGTAGCAAGTAATCAAGAGAAGAACAGTAGAGAGTATGTATGTGTGTAAGAGAGAGAGTTGAACAGTGTGTATGTTCGTGTCTTGTAATGAAGGAGCAGAGGTATATATAGTTTTGAAAATAGGCAGAGAGTATGGTAACAAGTACTTAGTTTAGCATAATTATCGAAATAATACTCAATCAGTATCAATTAGAGACCTGGACTCCCTTTAATTAGAGATTCAAGTTCAAACGGGACAATAAGAGTTAAATAAGGGGAAAGCATCAATTCTAAACTAACTTTACCATAATAAGAGTAGTAAAAGCATGTGGCATGTAACAAAGACCAAGTACATAGTATTTTAAGTAAGGAAAATATACACTGAGTGTTTATATGGTAAAAATATAAATTAGTTCTGGAAATTAGTCAAAGAATCACGGATGGGACTAAAATCACGAGGAATCAGTACTAATTGAGGAAGATACCACACAAATAAGGAAACAATTCGAAATCGGTACAGAATTACAAGGGACATACACAAAATCATAGATTCAATGAAAAATGTCACAACTTTACGAAGAGATGCACGAAACCAATAGAGTATTAGGTAAACAATCGCTAATCGAATAACCAGACTTACTAAGCAACAAATAGCACAAAAATCAGAGAAACCCTAAGTAAGACATTATAGAAACAGTAGGAGGTTGAAAACCCTAACAACAAAATTACAGAGAAAATCCAGAAGATCATGCAGATTAGCGAACATAGCAAACAAGATGAACTCAAACCCTAAAATGTGGGTTTCACCAGAATAATTAAGGTAAAAGAGGAGACTCAAGCAAAGCATACTGGGAATCATATATTATTACTAAAAAATCAGAAGATAAAGTGTTTTCGAAAGGGGTTAAGAAACCCTAGTTCATTAAAAATGAAGAATCGTTTAAAAAACAAAGAGGTTTTAAAGAGAAAACAGGTGAAAACCTTAGAATAGACATAGATCTGTCACAAATCTAGGAAGATCAGAAGATCTTAAAGCTAGGGTTTCCAGAGAAAAACCCAAAAGAGAAGAAAGCTTAAAATATCACCGGCATTTGACCGGAAAATGCAAGAATCTTACTCGAACGACCATAGGAGGCCAGAAAACATGGCATGAGATTGTAGAGGTGAGTGAACCGCCTTTGGTTCACCTGAGATCCTCCATCGGTGACACAAGCATGAAAGACGGATCCATGGGGTTGATGAGAGGTGGAAACTCCATCGTTTATGGCGGCGGGTTGCCGGAGAATGAGAGACAGAGCTCAGGGTGGAGCATCTCAGAGAGAGAGATGAGAGAACTTAGAGATGGCTGGGTGAGAAATGAGAGGGGGAAATGAGATGGGGGAGGGTAGTCACCTAGGTTTAATTAAGGAATGTGGAATCTGAACCGTTGATTTGAATTAATCAACGATTCCGATTGATAGATGCTTGGGTCGGGTAGTTGTAAAGACTAGACTGGGTTATTGGGTCAATTAGTCGGGTTAGGGGTCAGATTTAATTGGGGCTAGTATTTAAAAAAAATGGCTAGCTGTTAAATACTCAATTAATTAAAATAATTTAAAACAACTGATAATTATAAAAAAATGAAATTGATGCTTAACAAATTAAATTAAAATGATTAATAAGTATTTAAAAATATAAATGACTAATTTTTGAATAAAAAATAGCATAAATCATATCATTAGGCTATAATTGCAAAGTTATTGCAATTATAGCCAAATAGTGCCAATTTGGCTAATTGTGAAATAACTTTATCTTAATAGGACCAAAAATAATGTATTAAGCAAGAAATGTCTCTGAAAAAATTTGTAATGCAACTTATAATTATTTATTAAAACATAAAAATATTGGATAAATTAAAATAAACTAATAAAAATGTGGGAAATTATAGAAAAATACCAATTGTTATGAAAACCTGATTTTGGAGGTGTATATGTAAATTAAAAATAATTTGAGAAAGGTTAGGTATCAACAGCAGTCCCTCTTTACCCGGGAAGGATGAAAGAGTTGTCGGGTAAAGATATGATGATCAATTTTGACCGAGTGAAATGGTTTGAAGTGTTTTAGGCCGCATCCTGGTTTCTGAGTTTCCTACATATCCCTGGTTTTACAGGAATCAGACCGTGTGTAGTTCAGGAGTCATCGGTGAAGTATACCGATGAAGTTTCTTACAAGAACGGACGCAACATTTGGGACTGATTGAATAAGCGGCTTACGAGGTGGTTAGGAGAACTGGAGCGGAACCGCTCCCGCCGGGATGGCAGTTTGCTCGCCGGATTACCTGCAAATAAATAATACAAGCATAGATGGTGCGTAATTTAAACATGATAAAAATTCCCGTTGGACCATGAAAGATATCTTCGACGGTTAAGGATGACGTCCTGGGCTATGAATTGGTTGATGCAGGATTCGCAAAACATGGCATGGTGTTCTCGGGCCATGAAAATGGTGCCTCCGAACGATGACGCCTTTGGATGAGTTGGCGATATTTCAGCCCATGAAGATGCAATAATATGATGCTGACAAGACAGAGCTTAGTTCGCAAATTGAAGGGTAGAGCTTAGCCCGTAGAAAAAGCAAAATAAATAGTGCTTGAGATAGCGTTCGAGGAAAAAGTAAATTGGAGGCAGAGCTTAGCCTCGAAAGGCAGAAAAGTATCCTTATGCAAGTGGAAGGCAGAATGGTAGCCTTATGCAGAGATGCGAATGCAGATGGAGACAACGTTTAGTCTCGGAAGGCAGAATGGTAGCCTTATGCAGAGATGCGAATGCAGATGGAGACAACGTTTAGTCTCGGAAGGCAGAATGGTAGCCTTATGCAAAGATGCAATGCAGATGGAGACATCATTTAGTCTCGGAAGGCAGAATGGTAGCCTTATGCAAAGATGCAATGCAGATGGAGACATCGTTTAGTCTCGAAAGGAAGAATGGTAGCCTTATGCAAAGATGCAATGCAGATGGAGACATCGTTTAGTCTCGAAAGGAAGAATGGTAGCCTTATGCAAAGATGCAATGCAGATGGAGAAATCGTTTAGTCTTGGAAGGCAGAATGGTAGCCTTATGCAATGATATAGATAGAGACAACGTTTAGTCTCAGAAGGCAGAATGGTAGCCTTATGTAGATGGAAGGCAGGATAGTAGCCTTATGCAATGCAGATGGAGGTAGAGCTTAACCTCGGAAGGCAGAATAGTAGCCTTATGCAAGAAATAAAATGACAAACGATAGTAGAGTTTCTTAGCTGATAGCAGGTTGCGTTAGTGCGATTATTGTGAGCATTGTGACTATGGAACATTATTTGCATGTGCTGACAGCAAATGTCTCCAAGTGTAATGGTTTGAGAATCGTATACAATGCTTGTCTTTTGGGTAGATGGTACGTTTCTGAGCTTTTGCAACTTTAGTACCTGCATCCAAAGAAAAATCGTGAATTTTGTAAGGGGAAGGTTAGTTCGTATCCCCGCTGACTTTGCTTGACTTGTTCGGCTTGATCTGATGATACTGTCTGTATCATTGGGGTAGCGTTTGCTAAACAAAGCTGTTGCAAGAACAAACATGCATAATTTTTTAAAAGTGTATAATTTAAAATAATTTTGGATGAACTGATGACCGTGACATGGTTCGAGACATTGCAACCTCTCCTGCTACAAAATTTCCCTAGTTTGATGGGTTGACGATTCTGACTGCTGCTCATGCGGCGATCGGCTGAACTTGCTTCAGAATTTTGAGGGTCCTCCTCAAAATTCTGCCCCAATTTCCAATTGCGGGGAAAAATGAGATTTTTATTGAATTGTGACTGAACCGATAGGGATGCCTACGTATCCCCACTTAAACGGGAATCAGGTCAGGCGTAGTTCAATTTACATCATCATTGAGAAAGCATAGGATTACACATAGTAGCGTTTGACTGCATCTGAATTGATTGGCTTTGGCCAGACTTTCCGTCCATTTCTGTGAGTATAAGTGCTCCTCCTGTCAGTACCCGGTGAACCATATACGGACCCTGCCAGTTGGGAGAGAACTTCCCTTTGGCTTCGTCTTGATGTGGAAAGATCTTCTTCAGCACCTGCTGCCCTGGTGTGAACTGTCTCGACTTGACTTTCTTGTTGAAGGCTCTAGACATTCTGTTCTGATAGAGTTGACCATGAAAGACTACATTCATTCTCTTTCCGTCTATGAGGGATAGTTGCTCATAACGGCTCTTTACCCATTATGCATCTCTGAGCTCAGCTTCTTGTATAATTCTTAGAGATGGGATCTCAACTTCGGCAGGAATAACAGCCTCAGTACCATAAACTAGCATATAGGGAGTTGCCCCTGTTGAGGTGCGAACTGTGGTGCGATATCCCAATAAGGCAAATGATGACTTCTCGTGCCACTGCTTGTGCCTTTCTATCATCTTTCTTAGTATCTTCTTGATTTTTTTTGGCGGTTTCTACAGCTCCATTCATCTGAGGTCTGTAAGCCGTGGAATTCATGTTTTTGATCTTGAAATCCTCGCACATAGATTTCATCAGGTCACTGTTGAGATTGGAACCATTGTCGGTGATGATTGACTCAGGAATCCCGAATCGACAAACAATACGGTCACGGACAAAGTCTTCCACGACTTTCTTAGTTACTGCTTTGTAGGATGCTGCTTCGACCCATTTGGTGAAATAATCAATGACTACTAGAATGAACTTGTGACCGTTGGAGGCGGCAGGCTCGATTGGTCCAATAACGTCCATGCCCCAGGCGGCGAACGACCATGGTGAGCTTGTTGCGTTGAGCTTGTTTGGAGGTATCTTTATCATATCTGCGTGTATCTGACAATGGTGGCATTTCCGTACATACTGGATGCAGTCCGTTTCCATAGTCATCCAAAAGTAACCAGCTCGGAGTATCTTCTTTGCCAGAAGAAAACCATTCATATACGGGCCACAGGTCCCATCATGAATCTCCTCTAGTAGTTTGGGTACTTCTTTTGCGTCGACACAATGTAATAATCCCAAATCGGGAGTCCTCCTATATAGGATTCCTCCGCTGTGAAAGAATTTGTTGGATAGTCTTCGAAGTACACTCCCCACGGCGTAATGAAAGTCGTTTTCTCAGCATCTTCCTCATCAATCCAGATATGATGATAACCAGCGAAGCAATCCACGAATGCTTGTAGTTCATGCTTGGCGCAGTTGTCAATCAGGATATGTATATTTGGAAAAGGGAAGTTGTCTTTCGGACTAGCCCGATTGAGATCCCGGTAGTCGACACAGACCCTGACCTTCCCATCCTTCTTTGATACTGGCACAATGTTGGCTAACCATGTCCGTACTCGACTACCCTGAGAACCTTGGCATTGATCTGCTTGGTGACTTCTTCTTTGATTTTCAAACTCATGTTGGGTTTGAACTTCCTGAGCTTTTGTTTTACCGGGGGGACACATTGGATTGGTTGGAAATTTGTGAGCCACAATAGACGTACTTAGACCAGTCATGTCGTCATACGAATAGGCGAATATGTCCTCATACTCCTTTAGAAATTCTGCGTATTCTTTCTTTTCTGATGGCAACAAATGAATGTTGATTCGTGTTTCCTTGATGTTTTCTGAATCTCCCAGGTCGATGATTTCAGTCTCGTACAGGTTGGACTTAGGTCTGTTCTCAAAATTCTCAACTTCTTTGACGATCTTGTCAGGTATGGCATCTTCTTTTGAATCCATGTCCATTTGTTGCGTTGTCTCGTTGCATGTCACAGCCATCGGTTCATCAAGATAGGTAATAGTAATGTTGTATACGTAATGTAATGAGAGAAAAATGATAGCAATAAATATTGATTCATAAGAAAATTTTAAAAATGCTTTTGATAAATTGAACGATTATTTTGAACATTGAAGATCTTATTGCAGGAATCAAAATGTGAAAAAGGAAATCATTGTGTAAAGAAAATAACGAATAATGCTTGTTTTAGCCTTGCTACCTCGAGGCTCGTCGAGCTTTGGTTGTCCTGGAAGTCCAATTCATGAGGTACATCCCTCTGCTCATATCTTGTATAGAAGGGCCTTCCTCCCCCTCCTCCTCGAGAATAATATAGCAGTCCATATCACGTCCTCCAGAAACAAGTTCCTCATTGTTGTAAGCGCTTCTTCTTCGTCTGATCCATAAATAACATCTGCCTGTTAGAACGTCTGCTCTAGATGTGATATTGGTTGCCCCAAAGAGTAATAGGGACCTTGCCATGGTGGCGACCAGTTTTTGAATTCTTCCTAAGTGTATTCATATCCTAAACCGAAAGTGGTGTCGTGTTTCTTGAGTTTGATAGGTTTGGAGATCCCCTAAAGGTTCTTGCCGAGCTCTTTACCTGGCATGTACCCTCGCCAATTCATCATACTTGCGATCTTGCTATCCTACCATTTATCTTTGTCGATAGTGTTGACCCGTTCAATGTGGCGGTAAGTTTCTCCACCCAGCTTCTTTCTTCCTTCAATCACCGGAATAGTCTGGCGACAGTAAATAGGGTTGCTACCGTCACCATGAATAATCACTTCTTGCTGGTTCCACTCGAACTTCACTGCTTGATGTATCGTTGATGCTACGGCCCCAAAAACATGGATCCAAGGTCGTCCCAATAAGATATTGTAGGACGATGGCACATCTATCACTTGGAAATCCACCTCGAACCAGGTTGGCCCCATTTGCAGGCATAGGCTGATCTCACCAATGGTGGACCTCTGAGATCCATCAAAGGCCTTCACATTGATCTCTCCATCCTTTATCTCATGCAACCCTTTACCCAATTTCTTGAGCGTTATCAACGGGCAAATGTTAAGACTGGATCCCCTATCGATCAGGATTCTGGTGATGAAATAATCTTCACATTGCACAGTTATGTGCAGTGCTTTGTTATGGCCCAGCCCTTCAGGAGGCAGCTCGTCCTCATGGAAAGTGATCTTGTGACTCTCCAACACTTGGCCCACCATATTAGCCATTTCTCCACTAGTGATGTTATTTGGCACATAGGCTTCGTTAAACACCTTCAATAAAGCATTCCTGTGCGTCTCGAAATTCTGCAGCAAAAAGAGGATGGATATTTGAGTTGACGTTTTGTTCAACTGGTCGATGACCGAATACTCCTTGGCCTGTACTTTCCTCCAAAGGTCGTCCGGACCTGTCTCGATAATGGAGGCAGATTGGAAGCCTTCCTGCTAGATTTAGCCAGATGTTCAGGGGTATAAACTCTACCAGTTCTTGTCAGACCCTGCGCTGCAACAGCCTCTTCAGTCTTGACTTTGCCTTTACTTCTCGCCTCGGCTGTATAGTCCCATGGTACAACATCTGTATAGAAAGGTGGTGTGGTAGATATTTCCACCGTGATTGGTGCAGCTACCCTCACTTCGAATGGAACATGTGCCTGGGGTGGCAAGACTGCAACCTCAAATGATGCAGGTGCATTTGCCGGAGACATGAAATCAACTTCAATCGGTACTGGTGTCTTTGCCGGTGACGCTACTTCAATACTCAAGAGGCATGGACATATTTACCTCAGCATCCTCAGACGGTTGAATCTGGACTATGATCGGGTTAAGAGTGACTACAGGTTTCTTTGGATCATCGCCTTCTGCGATCAACCCGATTGATCCCTCGGGGTCCCAATCATCTTCTATTTCAATCAAGTGGATGCCTCCACCATTATGGTCCGGAAGAGGATTGTTGCGGAGGTTTGGAGCGGATTCCTTTTCCACGATAACCTTGTTGTCAGTTAGGGTTTGTATCTTGTCCTTCAAAGAGCGGCATTCATCGATGGTGTTCCCCTTCATGCCGGAGTGGTATGCATAGGAATTGTTTGGGTTGACCCATTGAGAAGGATTCTCAGGGGTTGCAGCAGGGATGGGGGTGACATAACCAGCAGCTTTGAGCTTCTCATACAGCTGGTCGATGGGTTCAGCGATGGCGGTGTATTGTTTTGGAGGTATGCGATCAAAATTAGGACGAGGTCTAGGGAAGTTTTGACAGGTAAGGGGTGATTGGTAACGAGATGGTTGGGAATTGTAAGTGTGGTAGACAGGAGCGGGTTGTGAGTATCTGGGTGAAGCAGGTTGATATGTCGGTGGTGGAGGTGATTGATAAGTTGGTGGTGGAGCTTGGTATTAGGGTGCTTGGTAATTTGGGGTTGGTTGATATGTGAGTGGACGTGTCAGGTAAGTTTGGTATTTGAGTGAGGATTTGGTTCTTTGTGCAACCATCGCGGATTGCACGTCTCTTTTCTTAGACACACTACCAGACTGCAAAGCCTTGTTTGTAGCTTGCAAGGCTTCAAAATTTGTGACCATACCGCTCTTGATACATTCTTCAATCCATTCACCTAATTTGATAATGTCGGAGTACTTGTGGTTCTCAATCATCATCAATCGTTCATAGTACTGCGGGTCCTGGGCCCGGACAAAGAACTTGTTCACCTGCTCCTCTTCTAAGGCGGGTCTGACCTTGGCAGCTTCAGACCTCCAACGAGTAGCATACTCGCAAAATATCTCTGTGGGATTCTTTTTCAAATTCTGAATATAGAACACGTCTGGTGCGTTCTCTGTGTTGAACGTGAATCTGTCGATAATGTCAGATGCCATGCTCACCCAATTCAACCATTTCTTGGGATCTTGGCTGATGTACCAAGACAATGCATCTCCTTTCAAGCTCCTCATGAACATCTTCATGTGGATCTTTTCATCCTTCCCTACTCCAAATAGCTTGTCACAATAAGTTCTCAGATGGACCCTTGGATCACCCGTACCATCAAACATTTCAAACTTAGGAGGTTTGTATCCCTCGGGAAGTTCAACATCGGGCTGTATGCAGAGGTCTTCATAGTTCAACCCTTCGACTCCCTTGATTCCTTCGACACCTTGAACCCGGCTGGTCAGCTTCCTAAGTTCTTCGGCCAAGTTCTTGATAAAAAGGTCCTTTTCGTCAGACTCAGATGTGTATGTGATAGGGGGAGTGGAGTGTGGCATGGTCTCCATGTAGATGGGAATGTTATGGTGGCCTGGAGAATGAGTGTGGAAATGGTCATTTGTGGAGTTATGAGGTTCTGGGATAAGCAGTGGGGTGTTGTTTGGAGTATGGAAGGCATTGCCGTGTGCTAGGAGAGTTTGGTTCTTTTGTGGGGTGTTGTGATGATGAGCTGCGGGATGGTTTTGCTACTTTGGGATGTTTTGAGGAGGTGCAGGATTCTGGATATTGACGTCTAGGACGTTGAGGGAGAATGACAGGTTTGCTAGATTCCGAACTTGATCAAGCTCTTCTTGAAACTTTAAAAATTTCCGTTCTATCTGCGACACAGTTTCATTCTGAAGCCAAATACCCTGGCCATCAGTGGCCTCTACCCGTTCAACCATATTCTCATTTCTGTTGTTGCCTGAATCTTCCATTTTCTTTTTGCCTTTGTTCTTGCCTTTAGGAGGACTAAGAGGAGGAGAGGGTGGAGGGCCCCTGGATCTTGTAAGATAGGATGATGATGCCAGAGTGCATGAACTAACCTTTGGGGAGGGGAATAAATAAATAAAGAAAAATAAAAATAAAAGTAACCAAGTCAGTGAGGATTATGAAAAGTATTGTAGTATTTAAACACATAGTGCGGGAATGTAAAGTGCGTCCTAATTCCGGGACCTCTTTTGTGCCCGAGGTAGGCCTAGGTACAAATTGATTTGGAGAACTTAAGATGCTAAATGCCTCATTTTATTGATAAGAAAATAGACGAACCTCAAAACGACACTAAATAAACAGGAAGTAAAGGTCACTAATGGCCATTGGCCTTATTACATTGATAAAGTAAAACAAAGACATTCCTATCTACTTGGTCCCAGAAGGACCTTCCCCAGACTCGGCATTCCTGCTTCCTTCGTACAACTCCCCTAACTCACGAAGCCCCGGCAACAGGTATGCTCTAGCTAGATGTCCTCCGTCAGTCCCTCCAGCCTTGTGATAGTCTTCAATCCTTTTGAGAAATTTTTTCTCCAGCTCTCCTATGCCTTGCTCCAAATACCTTAACCTTTTGTTGGTGTTGATAGCCATATCCTTCCATTCCTCGATCAATTTCTTGTTAGACTCATGTATTTCGCGGTGCTCATCCTCACACTCATGGATCCTCTTATGCAGTTGGTTGTTTTTGACTTGTGCCTCGGCCTTTTCATCTATAACCCTGTGGCCCTGAACGAACCCTGGCTCGCTCAGACCACCCCAATTTTCTACCAACCAACCATAATAGAAAGGGGTACAACCGGCATGGTATCTGTATGGATCGATGGTGTCCTTCTCTATTATAATCTTGCAGTGCCACATGTGTTGGGCTTGACACTTGTGAGGACTATCATCATTTTGGAAGTCAGCTCGAAGATGGCTCATCTTGTCGACCCTGGGTATGACTTGCTTCCTACCTGCTTGCCTCATAACTCGAAGATGAACATAAGCGTATGTTCCTCTCAGACCAATTAGTATTAGGAATGGTGCATCTCTGGAACAGGCGATGAATTCCTCTGTTGGAAACCACTCGAACATCCACTGTACCTGTTCTTCATTCAGATTACCAAAGAGCTCAACCCATCATTTGGCGTTCTCAGGCTGAGCAAACATGTCGGGAATATAATTCATTCGCTTTGGGTGGTGGAAAGCGTTGTGGTCATCCTTGACTTTTCGATGAACTTCTTGTCGGTACTCACCCTTTTGGAGATGTTCCATGAGCCAAAGCTGAAGTAGTAGATTGCAGTCTTCGAAATGTCTTGCCCCTCGTTGACACTTTTCCAAGGCTCGATATATGTCTGCAATGATCATGGGAACAATACTGAAGTCTTGCCCATCAGTTCCTTCCATTAGTGTCTTGGTTACCATGGCCAATCTAGTGTGGATTCTCTCCTTTTTTATGGGAAACACGATCAGACCCAAGAAACAAAACATGAAGACGAATACCCTATGATGGATGTGTCCCAAGGATGTGATGGCAAACTCAGTGTAGGTATGGTATGATTTGTTGTGACCGTACCTATCGTACAAGTAGTCAAAAGGGATGTATGACTTCTTTAAGCATACCAGTTCTGCATTCTTCTTGAGACCCATCATTTTGAGGAAACCTTTTCCTGTGCGGTTTTTAGGCATTAGCGACCCCGGGGTTTCCCATACTAGGCCAGCCTATCCTCCTATTTCCTCCAGCAAAGGTGTCATTTCAATGTCCCCAAAGTGGAACACGGACCTTTCACAATCCCAGAACAGGGTAGCAGCCTCTATTATCATGTTGTTAGGCTTGATTTCTAGGAGAGATGGTAGATTGCCCAAGTATTTCCTGATGAGAGTTTTTTCACTAGAACGTAAATCTTCCCACCAACTTAGCAATCTTGGAGGGATATTGGAGACCATGCCGAATCTGGGGACTTCATGCCTTATTTTTTCTGCAAGGCAAACAAGGTTAGGCCCTTACCCCTACCAGACTCGACTATTTAACATCAACAATTAGCATAAAGCATTTAGTTCTCCAAATAAATACACAGAACGTGATGATGTCCATTTGGGTTTAGGGAAACCCAGTGGACTTTTGGATAAGGCAATCTTAAAAGCTATCGTGCGGACCACACATTAGCCTGGCTAGGTTTGACCATGGTACATGAAACAACATAACGGAGTAAGGTTTCTATGGGGTTTTAGATTGGTACCCTCGAGCGGACAAATCAAGGGGTAAAGACACGGAACTGTCGACTGCACCGCTGATCAACTAGTTTTACCGCAAATAAGCCTTTCTGAATTTAGGGGTAATAATATAGGAAGAGCGCAACCACTCATCAAGCGTTGCTATAGTATTTTGTTTGGCACGAGTGGAATATGAATGTTGAGCATGATTATGCAATAAATAAGCATTAAAGACACGTTGTCATGTATTTGCACGTTATGAAAGCAGTAAATACAACAGTTTATAATTTAAAAGCGGTTACAAAGGAAGGAAATAAAAATAGCATGTCAGTTACTTTTGAAGAACAAATAAATGCTTAAAGAAATAGACAAGTAATTGCGCACAAAAAGGGGAAAGGGAAAGGTCGCTAGTATTAACAAAGTAAAGATAAGTTCACAAAGCTGTTTGAAATGGTAAAAGCCTAGATAAATCCCCAGTGGAGTCGCCATGCTGTCGCGCCTCCTCTTTCCTCGCAGAGATCGGGTTTATGACATTCGGTTGGGACAACTCTTTCCTTTTGGGAAATGGGTTTGTGTTTTTTAGAGTCGCCACCTAACGATTTTTCAAGGTGCGTTAGGACAAAGGGGTTCATTTACAACTACGTTGCTAACCAGAGATAGGGTAAGGGCTTGAAATTATCCTAAGGGGAAGGTGTTAGGCACCCCTCAGGATCCACAAGTGTGGTTCCCGGCCAAACAGCTTTTGTGAATTTGTACAGCTTAGACAACAAACAAATAAAGGCTCACATAAGAGGGGATTTGAGTCTTAAACATGCATATGTTTGAAAGAAATAGTAAAGAAGGTTAGATTTTGAAAGGATTACAATCTAAGCATATAAAGGGTATCCTAGGTTATGATAATATGGATCAAATCAGTACAATACCCGGTAATCACTCCTCAAAAGAGGGGCTACACGTGGTATTAGCGCACCGGTCATCATATCCATATTCTACCCTTCCCCACCCCGTGAAGGTAATTAAAGCGCGTGTTGGTCACAGACTATATCGCGTGATGTTACCCGTCCCTTCCTATTAGCCCCGGAGGAACTTAGGACTTCTATCCTATAAGGGATGTCTAGGAAAACCCTCAGGTTTGAAGGAAAAACACTAAGGCAACAGATAAGAACATGTAGGACTGCAATTAGGGGGGAAACACAGAAAAGCAAAGAAAAGGCACAAGTATAACTCCGCAAGTAATGCAAATAGGCAGCACGACTCATACACAGTTAAGGTCTTTTGATTCAGATCCTAAAACATGGTATCTAAATGATAATAACAAAGACAGATTTATTGCGTAACTCAGAGAGGAAGTATTAACCTGTTTTATTTACTGATTTTATCCTGTTGATAATTAAGCAGCAAACATAAATAGACATATTTCCAGTTTTAACAACTTTGATTACCTAAGGCTTGCCTAGGCGTAGGAAAATGCTCAGTAATTACCCAGATTATTAAAGGAACTGTTTGAGTTATTTTGCCTAAACATGTTGTACTTAGGTGTTGCATCAAATGCAGAATTATCACTAGTGGTTTGGAGACATGGTAAAACAGTTTTAGGTCCTTTTTCATGCATTGGTAATTAGGTGGGGAATGAGTCCTAAAACATGATATATAGTGCACAGATAGAGATGCAGAGTGATGCATATACAAAATCCTAAGCAGGATTTCAAAATGCACAATAATTACAGCATTACGCATGATTTTAGAAGATGCAAGAATGGCAGCTTATTTTAGTATTGTTTACCCTAAACAGGATCTCTAAGTGTACATGGCAGCATAGAGCCTGATTGTAAAGTACTGGTCATTAACACATTTTAACGCAGGATTCTCTAAATGATATGACAGTGAGATGGGCATGCTGAAAACAGTGAGTATAAATCCTAGGGAACATGGTCTCTAATGTATGAAATGAGTCCTAAGCATGGTCTCTATTGCGCAAAGTAGGAATATAAACCTAATAACATGTTTTCTACTCTTTTAATATCTAAAGCATACATAGTCACCCATTCTATTTCCACTATCCATCGCCCAAGAGTTGTTTTCAAATTATTACAGGCCAATGAATGAATTATAGAAATAGAAAATCAAGAAGCTACTCTATAGGAAGCCTTTAATTAGGCCCAGATTTCCCAAAGCCTCCAATAGCCTCATATGCCTCAGCTCCATAGACAAATCAGGTCTAGGTGCATCAAAGTTCCCTAAGGATCTCAAGGATCCCAGGTAGTGCTTACACCTAGACTTAGTAACCAAGAATTTGAACACGTGCAGTGTGGAAGTGACAGCCTCAGTGTGTCAGAGTTCAGAGGGAGCTCAAGGGTCCCAAAGCAGTGCTCACACTGAGGGGGCAGAACTTAAGGGTCTAAGAATAAAGTGAAGTGCAGGAGGTTATTTAAAAAGAATTGAGTTAAGAAAGCATTTCTGAAAATAGTTTATTTGAAAAAGGTTTACATATCAGTAAGTGAGTGGCTTAGGAAAATAGTTTTGAAAAGAACAGGGGATAACCAGCACCAAACAGTACACATAACATAGAGAAACAACCACAAACAAGGAGGCATGGATTGGGGATACATAGGTTGTACATAGAAACAGGTTTGTATACAAGTCAACATTAGAGAAGTACTAAAGTATCACAGACCTGTACAAACACCTAAACAGTCAAAGACATATTTTGTCACAGAGAGTTCATGCCAAGACCTTAATAGAAACAGATTGAGGGAGTACCAAAGAAGACAGCACATGATAAACATAGTTGTAGATAAGTTTAAGAAGAGGTTCAGGGTATAGCATGGAGACTAAGTAACATGTGGTGCATGTTGTAGTATACTAGGAATTGAAGAAAACATAAGTGAAGCAGAATCATGTTGAAACATGCAGGTGGGGGGGAGGGGTGGTAATAACATGTTGAGCATAGTACAGACTAATTCCAAGTAGAACAACTAAACCATAAGTAGAGGCAGATTAAAACAAGATGAATCGAAATACCCAAAGAAACATATTGTTTTGAAGCTTTAAACATAAATTGAAGACATACCAGTTGGAAGATAGCAAGTGCAGAATGAAGAATAGGCAAATAGAATAATCAATCTTGGCTTGCAGCCGACTAGTAATAGTAGCAAGTAATCAAGAGAAGAACAGTAGAGAGTATGTATGTGTGTAAGAGAGAGAGTTGAACAGTGTGTATGTTCGTCACTTGCTAATAAAAGAGCAGGTACATATAGTTTTGAAAATAGGCAGAGAGTATGGTAACAAGTACTTAGTTTAGCATAATTATGGAAATAACACTCAATCAGTATCAATTAGAGACCTGGACTCCCTTTAATTAGGGAGTCAAGTTCAAACGGGACAATCAGAGTTAAATAAGGGGAAGACATCAATTATAAACTGACTTTACCATAATAAGAGTAGTAAAAGCATGTGGCATGTAATAAATACCAAGTACACAATATTTTAAGTAAGGGAAATATACACTGAGTGTGTTTATATGGTAAAAATATAATTTAGTTGGGAAATTAGTCAAAGAATCACGGATGGGACTAAAATCACGAGGAATTAGTACTAATTGAGGAAGGTACCACAAAAATAAGGAAACAATTCGAAATCGGTACAGAATTACAAAGGACATACACAAAATCATAGATTCAAACAAAAATGTCACAACTTTACGAAGAGATGCACGAAATCAATAGAGTATTAGGGAAACAACCGTTAATCGAATAATCAGACTTACTAAGCAACAAATAGCACGAAAATTAGATAAACCCTAAGTAAGACATCCTAGAAACAGTAGGAGGTTGAAAACCCTAAACAACAAAATTACAGAGAAAATCCAGAAGATCATGCAGATTAGCAAACATAGCAAACAAGATGAACTCAAACCCTAAAATTGGGTTTTCACCAGAATAATTAAGTAAAAGAGGAGACTCAAGCAAAGCGTTTAAAATCATACTGGGAATCATATATTAGTACTAAAAAATCAGAAGATAAAGTGTTTTCGAAAGGGGTTAAGAAACCCTAGATCTTTAAAAATGAAGAATCGTTTGAAAACAAAGAGGTTTTAAAGAGAAAACAGGTAAAACCTTAGAATAGACATAGATTTGTCACAGATCTAGGAAGATCGGAAGATCTTAAAGCTAGGGTTTCCAGAGAAAAACCCAAAAGAGAAGAAAGCTTAAAATATCACCGGCGTTTGACCGGAAAATGCAAGAATCCTACTCGAACGGCCATAGGAGGCCGGAAAATATGGCATGAGATTGTAGAGGTGAGTGAACCGCCTCTGGTTCACCTGAGATCCTCCATCGATGACACACGCATGAAAGACGGATCCATGAGGTTGATGAGAGGTGGAAACTCCATCATTTCTGGCGGTGAGTGGCCGGAGAAGGAGAGGTGGAGCTCAGGGTGGAGCGTCTCAGAGAGAGAGATGAGAGAACTTAGAGACGGTTGGGTGAGAAATGAGAGGGGGAAATGAGACGGGGGAGGGTAGTCACCTAGGTTTAATTAAGGAATGTGGAATCTGAACCGTTGATTTGAATTAATCAACGGTTCCGATTGATAGATGCTTGGGCCGGGTAGTTGTAAAGACTAGGCTGGATTATTGGGTCAATTAGTTGGGTTAGGGTTCAGATTTAATTGGGGCTAGAATTTAAGTGAAAAATGGCTAGCTGTTAAATACTCAATTAATTAAAATAATTTAAAACAACTAATAATTATAAAAAAAATGAAATTGATGCTTAAAAAATTAAATTAAAATGATTAATCAATGTTTAAAAATATAAATGACTAACTTTTGAGTAAAAAAATAGCATAAAACATATCATTAGGCTATAATTGCAAAGTTATTGCAATTATAGCCAAATAGTGCCAATTTGGCTAAATGTGAAATAATTTGATCTTAATAGGACCAAAAATAATGTATTAAGTCAAGAAATGTCTCTGAAATAATTGTAATGCAACTTATAATTAATTATTAGAAAATAAAAATATTGGATAAATTAATAAAAACGTGGGAAATTATAGAAAAATACCAATTGTTATGAAACCTGAATTTGAAGGTGTATATGCAAATTAAAAATAATTTGAGAAAAATTGGGTATCAATAGCATGCAGTGTTTATTGCCTCTGCCCAGAAATTTTTGGCAATTTCACTGTGGAGTTCTTGGAGGTTAGAAGTTGTGAGTAATCCATTTTCATTGCAAAACTCATCAAACTTTTCATTGTCGAATTCTGTCCCATGGTCAGATCTGATGCATGCTACCTTCAATTCCATCTTCACTTGGATTTTCTTGTCAAAGGCCACTATACCTCGAATGTCTCATATTTTGTTCTAAGAAACAGTGTCCAAGTGAATCTTGAATAGTCGTCTATAATCACAAAAATATATCTCTTTCCACCTCTTCTTGGTACTCTCATAGGACCACACAGATCCATACGAAGGAGTTCGAGTGGTTTTGATGTGCTAACATCCTTCTTTGGCTTAAAAGAATATTTCACGTGTTTTCCTTTAGCACAAGCATCACACACTCTATGCTCCTTGAACTTTGAATTTGGCAGACCATGAACCAGGTCCTTCTGTATCAGTTTATTCAAAAGTGAAAAGCTTGCATGACCCAATCTTCTATACCACAGTTCTGCATCATCATTGACTGCCTTCAGGAAGCTCATATCACCAGCTTGTAGAGATCCAAAATTAGCAACATAGATGTTCTTGTATCTTTTGGCTACTAAGACCACTTCCCTAGTTACCAGATTAGTAACCGTGCACACTTTAGACAAGAACTCTACTTTGTTCCCTTTATCACAGATTTGAGAAACACTCCAGAGACTGTACTTCAGGCCATCCACATAGTACACGTTCTCAATTGAGTGTGAAAGAGACTTCTCAACCTTTCTGACACCGATAATGTACCCCTTTTTTCCATTACCAAAGGATACATTCCCTCCTTGCAGGGCTTTTAGTGAGAGAAAATCCATGGTGTTCAAAGTCATGTGCTTTGAGCATCCACTGTCCATGATCCATTGTAGTCCGCTTCCTCTCACTGTTCCCTGCGCATATAAATTATGGGTTAGATTTAGGAACCCAAGCTAGTTTGAGTCCCTTGTAATGAGGAAAAGGGTGGATAAGAGCTTTTCTAGTCTATGCAGGCAAGATACGATTTTTGCGAGTGGCACCTGGTCCCCTTTTAGTAGTCATTTTTTCAGCAAACACTTTGTTTTTATGAACAGATTGAACCCTGGACTGGAAATTTTCTTTGAAGTGCCCGTTGTTCCCACAGTGGGTACAAAGCAGTTATCAGGAACAGTAACGTACTTGTTGTGGGGGTTGTAAGGAATTTTCTCCTTTTGGAACTTGATTCCCTACACGTTTCCACTATTATTGAAGTACATGGCAGTGACAGCATTTGAGGACCATGTCCACTTAAAGCGATTTCTCAAGATCAATTTTTACTTTCTCCAATTCAGCTTGAATTTGCCTATTTTTCTCGAGTTCACCACACAACTAATTTTCATATCAATCAATTCCTTTTCAAGCTTGATGTGTGTCTCACTAGCTACTTCCTTCCCTTTCTCAATACTTACAAGCCTATGTTCTAATTTGAGTCTCTCAATTGTTTCCTCTAGATCTATGATTACCACCAAAAAGGCATCCCTTTCTTGCTCAGTAGCTGCAATTTTCTCTGCTAGCGTATTCTTTTCTTTGCTAAGGTTCTCTATGGTCTCCTTTAAGTCAACAACCACTACCCTTTGATCATCTCTCTCATTTTCTACACTATTAATCTTTCCAGTTAGAACCTCTTTTTCTTTCTCAAGATTGTTTGTAGTTTCCTTTAAGTCAACAACCACTACCATCAAGTCATCTCTCTTATTTTCTACACTATTTATTTTTCCAGTTAGAACTTTCCTTTCTTTTTCAATATTATCTATGGTCTCTTTTAAATCAACCACACAGACCACCAGATCATCTCTAGATTGTTCAGCATCTCCTAACTCTATTGTCAAAGCATCTTTATCATTAACGAGACTATAATATGCATCAATTAGAACATTCGCTCATGACATCAATTTCTTAGAAGAGTAGGATGTAACGACCCGATCGGTCATTTTGATCTCTAGCACACTGTTCAGCGGTCTGAAGTCGTAAGTAGCTCCATTTCAGGTATTATGACTTGTAGGTGTGGTCAGAATTGAATTTCGGAAAGTTTAGAGTTTATTTGGAAAGAAAATTCTCATTTCAGAAGCCTTAAGTTGGAAGAATCAACTAAGATTGGAATTTTGAGTAAAGACCTCTGAATCAGTATTTGAAGAATCCAGCAGGTTCGTATAATGATTTCGGACTTGGGCGCATGTCCGGATCAGGTTTTGAATAACACGGGAGCGTTTCGGCGTATATTATGGAAGTTAGAATTTTAGAAGAATTTCATAGATTTGGACTTGAAGTGCATTTCATTGTTGTTGATGTATGTTTGGGATTCCGAGTTTGGGAATAGCTTCGTATGGTGATCCTGGAGTTGGGGGCACGATCGGAAGTAAATTCGGACGCCCGGAGGTTATTTTGAAGTCATTCGGCTAAAGATAGAAATTTGAAAGTTTTTGACAAAAATCTGACCGGAAGTGAAAGTTTTGATATCGAGGTCAGAATACAATTCCGGAAGTTGGAGCAGGTCCGTAATGTCGAATATAAATTGTGTGCAAAATTTGGGGTCAATCGGATGTGATTTGATAGGTTTCGGCATCGGATGTGGAAGTTGGAAATTTCTAAGTCCATAAAGTTGGGATTTGGGTGCAATTCATGGTTTTGATGTTGTTTGATGTGATTTGAGGCCTCGAGCAAGTCCGCATTATGTTTTGGAACAAGTTGGTATATTTGGACGAGGCCTGAGGTGGATTCCGGGTGGTTAACAGTTCAAGTTTGGGAGTTTGAAGAAGGCTAAGGTTGTTGTCATCTCGTGTGACCGCACCTGTGAGGATTTGGCCGCAGGTGCGGCTATGGCACCGCAGGTGCGAAGATGGTCTGGCTAGGGAGCGCAGGTGTGATGGCATTTCCGCACCTGCGAAGACGTAGATGCGGACAGTGGGCGCATGTGCGATTATTCGGCTGGAGTTGAGGCAGCCGCAAGTGCAGGAGATCGATCGCACTTGAGGGAGCGCAGGTGTGGTGGTAGGACCGCAGGTGCGGAATCGAAGCTGGGCAGAATGTTTTAAAACCAAGAATTTGTGGCCATTTCTTCATTTCATCTTTGGTTTGGTCGATTTTGGAGGAGCTTCAAGAGAGGATTTCTTCATGCAACGTCAAGGTAAGTAACTCCTTCATGCTTCTAAGTTAAATACAAGATTATATGCATGGATTAGGCATGGAAATTGATTGGACATTTGGAGAATCTTAAAGAAACCTAGAAAATGGAAATTTGGATTTTTAGCCACGAATTGAGCATGAATAATTGAGTAAATTGTATATTTGAGTTAGTAAGGCTATGGGTAGAATATATCTTCGAGAAATTTCAGATTTCAGGCACGTGGGCCCGAGGGAATTTTGGTCATTTCACTAAGCGGGGTTGGGAAATTATATAATTTGGAATTGTTGCAAATATTAGAGTATATTTTCATTGGGTTGTCGTTGTTTGGATAGTTTTGGGGTGTTGTGCGTCCGTTTGGAGTCATCGGAAGGGCTTGGAGGCCGGTTATGGATCTCGGAGCGAGGTAAGTCTCCTTTCTAACTTTGTGAAGGGGAATTGTCCCCCTAGGTGAATTAATTAAGTATATGCTATTATCTTCGGGGGCTAAGTACGCACGAGGTGATGGGAGTCTGTGCGTAGCTACTATAACGCCTTGTCCAGGTAATCTAGGACCCACTAGCATGCCTTATGTGTTGTACCTGTAATCCTGCCTGTAATATTAAACTGCTAATATAATCGAAATCGTAATTGAATATCTAAAAGAAGACTAGAGTTCATTCTCCTATTCATCTGGAAAGAGAAATGATTCCTCTGTGGATAATTGTATACCTGGTAGGGTTATATTATGGAATATCATTAAACTTGACAAGTGAGTTTCAAAACTAAGATTTTAAAGCTATATTACATGTTCCTTTAAGAAGAATTTTACAATTTTCCTGAGAAAAACTGCTTCTTGATAAAAACTACGGATTTATTATGTGGATATGTGTACATATGAGCACCTGAGTCGCAGGTATGATTCGCGAGCAGGCTAGCCTTATTATTTGTATGTATAACCGCGTCGCATGATCGATTCGCGAGCGGGGCAGATAGATGCATCTATGGTTCGAGCCGTTCGACCCTCGGCATTGCTTGCGCATGATATTTACTGCGTAATTGCTATGATTTGTGCTTGGTTACTGGCCTGAAATTTTAAGTTGTCAACTGAAATGATAAAGATTTAAAGTTATTAAAGATTTTTGGAAGAAGTTGTCCTTCCCGTTGATTAAATTGTTATTTGACTAAATCACCCATGTTGATTAATTGTTATTAATATGATGAAGATATAAAGTGTTAAACGTGAACAGAGTTGATATTATTCCTGTTTTTAATAAATTTCCTGTGATAATCATGCTTAATGTCGCACTTAAATATTCTAAATTGACCTTTAGCAAGTGTCTAATTTGACCTCTCGTCACTTCCTCTCTGAGGTTAGGCGGGCGACTTACTGAGCACACGTTATATTTGTACTCATGCAACACTTGCTGTGCATTTTATTGCACATGTACTTTCATAAAATGTGGAGGATTCTAAGACTTAGGCGAGCTGCATCATCCGGAGGCGATCCGCAGCTGACAGAGTCTCCCTCATTCTGTATCTGTTTTCACTTTAAATTTCCTAGTCCAATTTGTATTTCGGACATGCTTAGTGATGATTGTATAAATTCTTAGAAATAGCTCATGTACTTGTGACACCGGGTTTTGGGATGTGTTGGGATATATTTGCTTAAGTGTAATATTTAAACCATTGTTTTACTTAACAGATTTTTATTTAGTTAATATGTAATATAAGTTAAAGGAAATGTTTTTCATAAATATTTAAATCGGAAATTTATATCAATTAATTAATGATTGGCTTGGCTGACAATGATGTCCGGCGCCATCACGACCTTATGGATTTTGGGTCGTGACAACGTGATATCAGAGCGCTAGGTTCTCGTAGGTCTCACGAGTCATGAGCAAGTCTAGTAGAGTCTTGCGGATTGCTATAGAGACATCTGTACTTATATTCAAAAGGCTACAGGGCCGTTAGGAGTACTTCCCTTCTTGATTCCTCATCGTACGATTTGATTCCTTTGAGGCTTATGCCCATGTTCATTCCTACTCAATCTTACGCGTCGCGAAGCGCTAGCTATGAATCAGGAAATTTGAGGAATTGAAATGGTGCTACGGATGTAATTCAAGATGTTTCCATGTGTAATTGGTGGGGGCTGTTGTTATGACCCTGCAGAAGAATAATATGTTGTTTCAGCTCAATAACTGTGTTTCTGGGAGCCTTAAGTCTATGCTCAGGTAGTGATGATGCTTGTGATTGGTTATCGCGCGATGTCGATATGATGATTGAATGCTTGCCCGTATGTTGGGGGTGATGAATGGTTTGAAGGGAGGTCTTCTCAGAGTGTGATTTCGAGATTTCGGTATTTTAGTTCCGGCGGAGGAAAGGCATTTGGGTTATGAATGGTCTGGTTGGGGTTGATAAAGTAGTAAGACTTGGTGTCTTCAAGTGAGGTGGGATATGCACATGTGACGTGAAGTCATCGTCATTGATCGAATGGAATGCGTTAAGTTTGTCAGTTCTATGGTTTCTTCGGTTGCGTGGGGTCAGAGTATTGAGAAGAAGTATTGAAGAATGCGGTTGGCAGAGGCCATGAGGTGCAGTGGTTTAGTACCGGATAAGTGTTGATAATGAAGGCAGCTAGAGAAAGATCATCTTCGGAGAGCTTGAAGTCGTGGTGATCTGCTGGTTTGAGAGCTACAGAGAATGATTCTAAAGTGAGGCTAGGAGGTGGTTCCATTTCTAGGAGGCCAGGTGTAAGAAGTGGAAGTCGAACAGTCGCAAAGTGGGGGAGCGGCAGCATAGCTTGGAATTTAAAGATATTGCGCATTTAATGGATGTACATGAGGAGCGGACGGACTAGTAAAGTTGGTAAATGAATCAGAGAGCGTGCATTTCAGCATCGTTGGAAGGTGTCCGCGGGTGATTTGCACAGATGGGTTATCTCCTGTTAATGGGTTAGTAGTAACATGGTTGGCAGGTATCTGTGAGGGGTTCTAGTGGCTATTCGGTAGGAGGCAGAATGTGTGAATGATGCTAGAGAATTTGAGTATTTAGGGAGTGCTAACAAGAGGATTTGGATGAATTGGACGGATTGGTTGAGCTAGATCGCGTTATCAAAGGAAAAAGGATCTCGGCAGGGTCTAGAGTGGTGCAAGGAGTAGCTTCGGGATAAGTGGGGGAGTCCCACCATCTACAGTTGGGTTGTAGGGTTGTCTTCTCATAGGGTTGCGGATTGTCAGCGTGTTGGCAAGTCATTTCAGCTAAGGGAAAGGAGTAAAATGGTGATTGTGCGTGGGATTTGATGAATGTGTGCAAAAGTTGTCCCTGTCGGACCAGGGTTAGGCTTTGGAAGATTCAGAGTTTATGCTTAAGGCATGGGCGGATTGTAAGGATAGTGACTCAGTCACGTGTTTCATTGAAAGGGGTGTTCATGTGCTAGGAGAGCCTTGAAGTTGATCGTATTCGGGACCAATCAGAGTGGGTGACTCTCAATAGCGGTCCTGGTGAATTCTAAAGTTAAGAATGCGGCGTTTAAGGGTTTCAGGCAGCAGTATGATCGAGAATCGAGCTTTTGCAGGGTAGNTCAGCGTGCAGGATAGTATTGGAGGAGTGAGAGAAATAAACTCCGGATTGTAGAAAGATTATCAGGAGGGTATGAGACGGGTTGCGGGATTTAGGCGGCATAGTCTCGTGAATCAAGGTCACTCGGGATGAGTGAGGGTTGAGTTTGCTATGAGCTGAAGGAAGTTTCTATTATTCCTGAAGCAATTGAAGATGATTAAAAGAAAATAGATTGATTAGCCATGGTTGAAATGACACATTTACGGCAGTGATTAGTTCCTTTGATGTGATTAATTTATGGATGTGGTTTGTGCCGGTGTGTGCGGAGCTTGTCGGCTGTCGTAACGGATTTCATGTGGGAGCATTTGAATGCTATGGCCTGTCAGGTGTAGGCGGATCTCGGAAGGGTTATGGTGGTATAGACTACTACTTAAGGATTTGCATGTTGGGTGATTGTGGGAATTCACTCGTGTGTTGTGATGGTTCTCTTCAGTTGAGTTAAGCAAAAGGTTTCTATATGATGAAGTGTTCACCCTATTGGTGGTTCAGAAGTTATGATGGAATTCTTGCGCTACCTCATATTGGCATGTTAGGTGCGGAAGCAGTGTATAACCGGGAGTAACAATCGAGATTTTGGTTCGGTGATGATAAGGATGTCATGAGCTCGGAAGAGCAAGAAAAGGTTATTTGAAAGTTCAGAGTAAGCTGGTGTTATCTTCAGTGTCACCTAAGATTGATATTCGGTGGAAGAGGCTTTGTACCCTGGTTATGGGTTCTTGATTTATCTTACAGCGTAGTATGGCCAGTGGTGGATGGGCAGACTTGTTGCCTTGTGTGGAAGGTCGTGGAAGCATGACCGCAAAAAGATTGTATAAAGTGTGCAATGTAGTCACTTGATGGATTGAAGATTTGGACAGAGTTTAAAGAAGTGCAATATTGCTTAATTGAGAATTTATGCCTGGAGGGCGTTCAGTTCATTTGGTTGTGGATTTTGGGGTGTTTGTCCCGGCTATGATGGTTGTTCTTGCGTAGTATGAGAGAAAGTGGGTTAATATGGACCCAGGTAAAAGCTATTAGCTTAGCTGGTGCGAGCAAGGTAGACTCGATGCTTGTGGATGGATTTAAATATGATTATGGGCTCCGTATGAGACAGGCATGTTCATTTCAGTTGAGCGCTTTTCATGGAAAGGTATTAGAACAGCGGATGTTGTTCTGTATTCGTCAAATTTATGTGTTATTATGATTGTGCCGTGTGAGTTGTGAAACGACTTGATAATTTCCTATGTGTTGAGGTCCCGCATAGTGGGGATGTTATGTGAGCAGGATAGCTCTTGAGATCCATAGTGTATATATATATATATATATATCGTACCTCAGTTGTGCTTGAGTTATGTAGCCTACGGCTTTATCAGTCTCCCCAGGATGATATTATGCACTTAGCGTGCTTATGATCGATATTCACTAATTTGTAATAGGGAGCAAACCAGCTCCGTATGTATATCTTCTTATGTAAATTTTATGTGTGGATCGGGTGTCACGTCGCCAAGGATATGTCATTCAGATCGGGTTGCACGCCGCAACAGTGTGATGTGGAGTAAGGTTCATATATATTTATTTTTCTTATGTTTTACTTCCTATTTTCTGAGAAAAGTTCATATTAGTGTGTGATGCGTGGCTAGAATTCATGGTTTAACACGTTATATGCCTTACATTTTATGTGCGTTACTGATAAAAATACACATTTTATGTGCATAATGGAGTCTATTTCATGTGTAGGTGAATTGGAGATGGAAGCCGAGCTAAATGGATGCAAATGCGTCGAAAATACGCTCCAGAGGAAAAGAGGAGTGCACCGGGCTATAGCCGGGCGTTTGAGTATTAAGGCCAGACCCAGCCTGGCGTTAGCCAGGCGCGAGAGCCCAAACTCCAGCCCCAACCTGGAGTTATCCAGGCGCCAGGGCCCAAACGCCAGCCCTGTCCAGGCGTTATCCAGGCGTTTGGCCTGTAACGCCTGGCCCCTGATCCGGTCAAATCCGAGTTTTGAAGAGTTTTAAGTGTTTCCCGGTTGGAATAGAAGTCTCCTACACGTTTAGGGTTTGTCCTAAACATATAAATAGACCCAAAAACACAACTTGAAGGGGGGAAAGCCATGGAAGTGAAGAAAAACCTGTGGATTACTACTCAGTGAAGCAAACATTGATTTTTATAGCTCTTATTTATTATTTTGTAGTTCAATTATGCAATTTATTCTAGAATTGATTCTTACAAATATGAGTAGCTAATTTTCTTAATCTAGGGTTTTGGTGGAACCCGTTGGGGGATAAACTTATTGTGATATTAATATAGTTTTGATTGGTTGATTAATCTCTATTTGTTCAACTACGTTCTTGTTGCAGTTGATTGAAGGGACCTCAATAAAATGTTCCTATTTATTATGTATCTACG
>ML309227.1:12357-55801 GCA_005239505.1 Nicotiana paniculata | reverse complement strand
GTTACCTGTAGTCTCAGTCTGAGCAACATAAGCATTTTTGGGTGAACGACCATGTAAAGAATAGCACACGTCACGAGTGTGTCCAAGTTTATGACAATAAGAGCACTTGGGTCGGGGCCTTCCAAAACGACCTCCTCCTCGTTTGAGATGCCCGATTGTCCACTGACTGGGATACGAGAACAAACGAGTCAAGTGTCTGTGATGAGCTTACTAGGTGACTTGGTGCTGCAGCAAGGCGAATTAATCGAGAGAATAATTCATCAACTGTGGGGACAGTCGGGCTAGCCAAAATCTGATCGCGTACTGAGTCAAGATCATTAGGAAGTCCAGCAAGAGTAAGAACTAGAAACATCTTTTGTCGTTGCTCTTGTTGTTTCTCAACACTAGCAGAAACTGGCATCAACTTCTCAAATTCCTCCATGACTGCCTGTACTTGTCCCAAGTAAGTAGACATATCTAATTCATGTTTCTTTAAATTTGTCATCCGCGATATCACATCATAGAAACGAGATATGTCATTAGTGTATAAGGTACGAGCCTTTTCCCAAACCAAATAACATGTCTGGAATGGACGAAACAAAGGCATCAACTTGGAATCAATAGATCTCCACAGAATACTACATAATTAAGCATCGATCTTCTCCCAGTGTTCTTTGGCCTTTTCATCTCCTTCGCTAGACTTCTGAATTAGATGATTTTGAACACCTTGACCTTTACACCACAGCTCGACAGATGAAACCCAAGCTAAGTAGTTTGAACCTCCATTAAAGGTTCTGAGGTAATCATAATACCGGAACTGCCAGAACCCTGATTTTAGGACCCGAAAACATCAACTCCAAAAGACATTGTTGGAGTGAAGAGAGGTCTATAAAAGTACAGCAAATAACACAAAAAATCTGGACACTTGTGCCGGAAAAATCAGAAACAGTCGCCGTAATCTGGTGTTTCTGTCGCCGAAAAATAATTAAAAAAAATCGTCGGATTTGGGTGAAACTTGGATGGGTAGGCTCGGAAATACCTCAAGAACACGCTGTCTGAAAAACAAAATTCGAAATCTGGCCGGAAAAAGGGTACACGCGCCGGAAAGCACTGTAGCTTGCCGGAAAATTTCAAAGTCGTCGGAATCTGTCGGAAATAGTACCAATAGACTCGGATTTGATGGGCGAGTAGGCTATCCTCAAGAAGCGTGGCCAAAAAATGGCCGGAGAAGGTCGCACGCGCCGGCGCGTGGTTGTCACGCGCTCGCCGGAAAAAATTGCTGGTGGCGCGTGGGAGCGCGTGAAGGATTTTCCGGCGGAGATTTTTTCTAGGGTTGGTCCCTGGAGGCCGATCTACTTAGTGGTGGTGTTGGTTTTTGCACAACACCGATAAAAAGTGGCTTTTTTTTACGCGACAGATCTTGGTTGATTGATTTCTCTTCCCGGAGTCGCTGGAATTGATGCACAGCGATAAATCTCTCATGATTGCTCTGATACCATGTGAGAAAGCATGGGAAAAAATAATATATTATTCACACCATACAATGATACAATGAGCCCTATATATAGATAATACATGTCCTACTCCTAATACATATAGGATTAAGGTTAAGGTTATTTACTCCTATTTGACTACTAAACTAACAGTAATCAAGATACAGATTCAATAATCCAAACTACTGAAATAAGAGGTTCTATAACCATATGCTGCTGCACGATAGACTGCACATTGAACGCAACAAGAGACTCAAAACTGGGGAAAGAAAACGAGTAAATAGTTGTCCAATTCGTTCTATATTTTTCAAGTATCTAACAATCAATGGATATCAAGACATAGTGACCTTCAAATCAAGTATATGCTGAAAGATACATAGAGTAAGGGATATTCGGGGGAGGTTATAATCAAGTCAGCTTCAGGAATCCGAAACCCATACAATCAAGTAATGTAGTCTATTTAACCCACCAAGTAATATAACATAAAAGAAGTGCATAAATTACAATCAAGATACAGAATTAAGAACCAAAATTATTGAGATAAGGGATTCTATTATCACCATATGCTGCTTCACCAAGACTGGACAATGGACATTGAACTCAACAAGAAAAAACTGGGGAAAATGCTAGATAGTTGTTCAATGCATCCTATATCTTTGAAGTATTGAACACATAACGATCAATTTATATCAATTCATTATGTCCTTCAACTGAAGTACATGCTGCGGCGACCTCTTGTTTTCGTAGTTTTTACTTTCTTCTCATCATCAACATTAATACTTTTCCAGAAACATATGTCCATATATTTTATAAGCAAGTATGACACTTATGTTCTTGATCAATCTAGAACGGAGTTTCAGTTTACTTAAATCAGCCTGAAGACAACTGATAACCACAAGCTTCCGTAAACCCTGAAGTTCAACTTTAAGCTGGTATCATTATAAAGAAGGGGAAGGGCTTGGACACATGATATGTTTGAGATCTGGTGAACTCTAGAGGAGGGCAAAGGATATGACACCAAGTATAAATCCTCGTTTAATCATGATTGGTCGGTTAACAAATTATGAAGCTTAGCATGCAACCCAGTTCTGCCGAGTCCCGGTATCTAGTTGTACCAGCTACTCTAGGTTGGTGTGCCACGGCATTAAGGAGTTTAGTTAGACTCCTCATGCTGCGTGGAAAGTATTTGCTAATAGCACTCTGCATTTTAGAAGGTCTTGCGGACAAGATCTTAAACTGGAGAAAGGATACATCTAACTGAACAGGCTTATAAATTAAGAGTTTCTACCTCAAAAGTGGATATATAAACGATTGTGTTGTCCTCAAACTGTGGACAAGTTACAGGAAAATCGCTTCGCAGTTCCCAATTTCACATAAAAACAAAGAAAGTGGGGAAGAAAAGCTGAATATCACCCAACCTGCCAACTACCATTTTACAAAGCATATTCCAAGAAAAAGTTATTTTCCAGAATTCGCCATGACAAAATTGCAAAACTTTCTGATCCACTTCTACTACTTATACATGAGCAGTGTGTGGATGTTAAACTGCAGGGCTACTCATCAACGTTAAGCTAGCTTCTAAAAATTCCTAAGCAACTCTTTCATATATTTTAGCAATTGAGAATTCAATTAGATTTTTCATGGAAGTTCACCTTGCTAGTTGTACTAGATGTTTAACTATCAAAACCCAGACAATGAAAGCTAAAATCCGTTGAAGGATCAGAGTTGTTTTCTCAGTGTTGATCAGGTGCATGAGAGTGTTTTCCAAATTAAGAAAACGAGAAGCATTATCAAATTAAATTGAGAAACGAATTAAAAGAACTGACAGTGCTTCAAAAAGGGGTCAAGCTTCAAATATGACAACAATTTAATCTCCCAGGGAAACTAATGAAACAGTAGAATATCCATTAAGGCATACCCCAACTTACCAAAAACTCCAGGTGTTAGATCCAATTGCAAAAACTAAATTGAGATTTGAGACTGAACAGTTAAAAAGTCAAGAAGCAGACTACAAGAATAAGTTCCAATAGAAAAGAGAGATAATATTCTACACAAGCAAACAATCTCAGATTAGATGCCAAGATTTGTGTAAGAATGCTTAGATGATATGGATCTTGTTGAAATAGAGGTAGTTGTGAAACTGTAACTACCCTTCTTGTAATTTTGCAATACCTTCTTGGTACTATTTAATGAAATTCACTTAAAAAACCAATCTTCTATTAGAACCCATTCTTAGTTCAATCTTCTTTTATTTCTTTTTTCTTTGTGTGTGTGGGGGGGGAGGGGGGGTAGGGAGGTGGGAGGTTAAAGTCCAATGTTCTTTACATTTCACAGCTATGGAATGCTAGATCACAATAAAATTATGAACAACCGAAGGCAAAAGAAAGAAAACATCTCTTATTTACGAAACAATGAAGAAGGCATGAATGGATGTCCAATGCTCACCTCTATTAGACGCCCATGCCAATACAGTAACATTCCACTATTTGCTTCTTCCCATTCCAATTGACTGCAACCTAGTGTAAGTTGAACAGGTTTCCCCATAATAGTACCATTTTCCACAACAGTCTTGTTTAGAGATCTTGCTAATGGTCGGCTTTTAACCTGTTAAAGTAGTAAGCACAAGAAAATCAGTTTCCGATCTTATTAGCAATACATTGGGAGTTTGGGACCAGCCAACGCAATTGTGACACAGAGCCATAAGTATGTAAGTACCTGTGATCCTTGGACGTATATTTTCACCCGTGGGTCAAGAAAGATCACTTCCAAATAAGATCTAAGTGAATAGTCCAAAGGCACCTAAAACCAAACAACAGCAACTTAGCAATATGAAGAGAAAAATAATGATATAAGTTATAAAAGAAGGTAACCAACCATTTGAGTCATCTGGCCTGGACGAGCTCTGACCCGTCTAGAACGAATGAGAATATCGCCCTGATGAAAGGAGCTCGCGCCAGTTATTCCAGATTCCCATTGCAGGCTATAATTGGATCCCCACTCATCCAGGTTCCAGATATAGATCTGTGTTCCAGTGCCATTATTACTGAATAGACCTACTTTTTCACCTATGAAGTATTTATCAAATGGTGAAAATTCCTTAATAGCTTTCAAGTTGTGTTTGAACAAAGCCTCATTTTGCTTATCCAGCTCCATAAATTGCCCATTTCTGTAGTAGCTTACAATGGGTATCTCCAGATTCTGCAGCATAAGAATGAGCAGATAAAGACGAGCACTACTGAGAAAGCATTATAACCAAAACAAGAAGTCTAGTAAGTTGCTTTGGTGCCTACATCTTTTCCTTCATTGAGTGTCTGGGAAAGGAAAGCAATTGATCTAGAATTAGCAGTCTGTGTCAGAACCAAGGCATCTTTTCCAAGTTTCATTGCCCCAGTCTGCACAAAGAACACCAATGGAACAACAAAGATATCATGTATCCAAAAGCCAATCAGGGGTTACAGCACAAGGTGAAAGAAACTCAAACAAAAGGAGATGCATCTATATGCCCGCATTTGCATTGCAATCCAGCATTCTTATAAATGAGGAAGTCATATCATTAATTACAGGATTCAAACTCCAAAGTCCTAACCATTAAACCATGAAGCTTTTTCCCAACAACCACATGGTATAAAAGCTAATTGCAGGTATACTTTATGTTTTAGCTTAGGATTCAGAACTTCCTGTATACAGCTTGTATGCAGCACATCAACTAACTATGTGAATGGAATAGAATTCTCACCCTATCTCTTAAAGAGAAGTGGGAACAAAATCATGGTGAACAAGGACACAACAAAAATATTTTTAATTCATATCATTAAAAAGGTTAAATGAGATCTATTTATAAGGTTCTTCAGGCAACAAGATAGGGACCTTCGGAATTTCACATAAAGGGTGACAACAGCAAATATTAAGCTACCTTAAAACCAATTCCGAATCTCCCAATACGATTAGGATCATCTGCATCAGGTTGCCTGTGTCCAAATGATACCATCTGAAGCACCTCCTGATGGTTCATTCCACACCCATCGTCTATAATGCACAGCATAGGAATTTCTCTGCCAACCGCTTTTGAAAATATCACATCAATAGAAATTTCCAGCCTGTCAAATATCCAATGAAAAGCAATGTGAAATGAGGAACTATGAAACTTAATGCACAAACATACATCGTAACTTCTGCCTTCCCCCACCTTTTAGCAAATGTTAGAAGAGGGAACTGCAAGCACGGCAGAATGATCAAGTAGAAGGGAAAGCATTTTTTGAAGAAAAAGAATCATTGGTAACAGTACTAGAAAGGGAAGTATAGACAAATATAAATAAGGAAGTCAGTAAAGAATCATAGAACAGGAAAGGGAACTTGTGTACCTACTTAGTTGCTTTAGCGTCTCGAGAATTGTCTACGAACTCAGCAATTGCCCCAAAAATCCAACCAGAATGAGTATGACCTAGAGTTTTCAAATAACTGGGATCTGCACGCACATAATTTCTCTCCAAGGAAAGATTTTGTTGAGTTGTTTTGTCAGGTCTTCCAATAGCTTTGGCTGACCCATCAAAAGTCGGGGCACCTACAACAGCCTCCTTATAGTAGGGAGAACAAGCATCCTCAATCACACAAGAAGTTGATCCAGAGGCCTTACCCGCAGGACATTCACTTGGTTTTCCCCCCTCCCGGTAACAAACATTTGTAGAGCTCAATCCTGAGCCTTCTTTCGGAGGAAGTATGAAAAATTCAAAGGATTCATGCTTTCCAGTGGCAACCTTCAAGATCATGTCCAACAATAATTACAATCTTTATTAGCAAACTAACACAAAAAGATATGCTTGGATAGACCAATAGAAATTAAAAGTAATATGAGCACCTAGAAATTGTTAGCAGGAAGCAAAACATTTGCTGCCTTCTTCTTCATTTTTTTTTGCAGGAATTCATCAGTGCAATAAGGTACAGGATTCTAGAAGCAAATTTACCCTTTTGTGTTTCCGAAGGAAACCGAGGAATTCTCCCCACTCCTTTTCCTGATAAGAATTTTCTGGAGCACGACGTAACAAGCAGCAGGATAACTCAGAGAGGAAGTCAACTTTTTCTTCTCGTACAATGTCTGTTATGTTCCAAACTGCAGGCCTGTTAAGCATTTCAGAGTAAGTGCACCTCATAATTTGCATAAATGGAGCAAAGAAGCAAGGAAGGGTGGAAAGCATCTGGCCATGTAATGCATTACCCAGTAGACAAAACCGTTTTTCAAAAGAACTCCCCATGATTTAGATTTTACTCAAGAAAAACAGTAAAGCCTTTTTAACTGTAGAGCATGAAATTTGTCAATCAGAAATCAAGCTTCTACTTTTAAGGCATATTATAATGTTAATCCTCCTGCATCACCATGGCATAAGTTTTTTTCTATTTTTTGAATGGATATATCTTTGTGATAATTTTTTTGAACGGATAAATGGGACTTTAGTCATACTTGGATTGGATAAAAAGGTTGTATTTAGTTTTTGCCTCTACGGCTACAATGGAAAATTGATTAAAATCTCTCCACATGCTTTTGCATAATGGGTGCAGCATTTTGCAGAGGAAGAAACATCGGACCAGTTTGAAGATGGAAAAATGTTGAAAATTGAGTTGCATTGCACAGAGGATGGCCGCGGCTATGATGGCATGGCAGTTGCAGAAGAAAGAGAATGATGCCTGCTAAAGGGAGTAATTTGAGGATTCAAAATCATCACTTAGTTTTAGTAGTGGATCATGCAGTTGTAATGGGGAAAGAAGAGTTGAGACTAATGAAGGTGACAAGGAGAAAATAAATTTTCTTGCTAGCAGATTCAACAGCTAAATCTTTCTCTCTTTTTTTGGTTTTTTTTTTTTTTTTTTGGGAGAAGGAAGAGCTAACTCTTTAACACCAGAAAGAATAAAAAATTACCATGTTTGCCGCTGATAAACAACTTGATGACAACAATAAATAGCTTCCATCCGAAATTGGAATAAGAAATTGATAAACTCCAGATAGAAAAATGCTTTTGGAGGGAACTTCCAAATTTTCCACTGAACAAACTTACTTCTCAATTCTCTTATTTCCCTCAAGAAAAGAAAATAGAAGTTTATTCACAACTCAATTAGAAGAACTTCCAGCAGCAGATAGAAATTATATCAGCACATAATGTTCCATAACCGTACACCATAACATGGTAATAAAACATGCATGAGCTATTCTGAAGGTGAAGCTTAGGCAGAAGAGCAATGAAAGCTGGAATATTAAATGATTTTGTGACTTGTTACATACATATTGGCAGGTGGATTGAGACACTGAGTTTTACATATGATTCTTCTGTCCTTTGTCACCTTAATATACTGTTTAAAGCCATCTACAACAATAAAAATAGTCAGACGGGGAAATAAGTAAATGAAATAAATGGCTTGGGATTTTGCACAAACATCCAAAGCAATCAAAACAAATCAATAAATTTCAAGATGATAAAGGAGTGAACAAAAGGGAGGAATTTGTTTATAAACTATACTTTAAAAATAAAGGGTCAAAGAGCCCAGTTTAAACTTTCAATGCGTTGATGATACAAGGCATTAAGAAACCCTATACCACAACAATATCTCCTGATCATTTTATGAATAGTATCATCAGCTGCTCTCAATGCTAAGTACTGGTATACAAGTACATCCATATTCTTTATGTCTGACCATTGTAATAACATATAATATGATAGCCACTAACGACTCAAAGATTAATAGCAAGAGAAAGATAGATCAAACAAACTTTTTTTTCTTTTTAGATTAATTAAAAAAATATTTTACCTCCGCATGATAACTCCTCCTCCGTGGGAAGATCTCCCATCATAAACCTAGAATAACATACCATGGAACAGCCATAAGGGCATTGAAATAAAGAATAAAAATTTCAAACCTAATGCGTTCAAACATCCATAATATCATAAAAGGAGAAGTTTAACTTAACTCTAGAAGATACGTCCCTTATCCCCCAAAAAAAGAACTCTACAAGTACACTGTAGAGCTACTTTTCGTAGGAGTGGCGGTGCCACATGCAATGAAGGGGATTCAAACAAATTTATACTGCGTAAATAGGGTAAAACAAATTTAAACATACATAAAATTTTGAATCCCTTAACATAGGAGAATACAAGTTAAATCTCAAGTATGGCATATGTGGATTTCTTGAATTCCCTTGTCAGAACTTCTGGGTCCATTACTTGTTCTGTAGATGCAGAAAGGATCAGCGAATAATACATAAACTGCACAAGCTAGCTCATAAAATTGTTTGTGTTCAGAATTCAGTGCTTATGCACCAAAAATAACATATCACAGATATACCCTGACAAAGGACTAGTCTCTTCTGTCACTTTGTGAAGAAGGGAAAGTCATCTTTTCCTTCTCCAGCTGTTGTCTCATAACAAAGAGAGCTCCCTAACTTGGAAGAGATCACTAAAGAAGGAGAATAATTCGCTCCTTTCATTTCTCACAAGCATTTTTCCGGTGATATTACTCATTTTCCTGGAATAAGAGCACCGCACACTATTTTACTTATTAGTTTCAACTTGTTCTTTGAAGTGACCAGACTGGCCCGGAGCCGGGATGAGGATAAATTTGCAAGTTTTCTCAACTCCAGCATGAAATGATGTATTTTTGTGTGTAACCAGTTTTAATGGTTGCCTTTTCCACACTAATACCTTTTCTCTTGTCCTCCTGTGATTTGTTAGATTTTGTAAGCCAATTGTTTCAGTTCCAGTTGAGCAACATTTGTTATTGACAACTTCAATCAGATTGTCAAAGCATCTTTTCCCCTTTTCAAAAAGAAGATGAGTTCTTTTGCAGTGTTAAACAATATCTTTAGAAGTATTAGGGTATCAAACCTTAGCGTAACACTCACTTTTCAATCCCTTGATACCTGATGATAGATGACTTGAGAATAGAGAACCAATTTTAGTTCCAATTTTGTCCAGTTAGGAAAATGTATTTTATGCATCCATAATACTCAAACAACAGAAGAATTTAAGTACAAGAGGACAAACTCATTTTGATAGATTTAGTGCGCTTATTGGACCTTCCACGTTCCAACATGGATAAACCAACTAGAAGGGTGAACCACGAGTCAAGTAAGCAAAAGGGACCCTTGAAGATGATAAACAAGACATTGGCATCATTTGTGTTAATTCCAACTAAAAGAGGCCAATTTCTTCTCCAGTGACTAATACAAGTAGAGTTGTGGATCAAGTGATCAATCAAAAGCAGAAGATTCTTGTGAAAAGTCGTTCTAAAGAAATGTCACTAAATTTAAGATAAATGATGAAGTTCATATATTACTAGGAAACAGATCAAATATCTCGCTAGCAATGGGAAGAAGTGCAGTACTTATAGAACAAACAGCGGAAGTGGAAGGCACAAGATCTAGACTTGGTACGCGGACAAAAATTTTGGCACACACATTAGCAAGTGCAAATATAGAACTCAAAAGATTGGCATTGCAGTATTAAAATGGAACTTTTGCAAAAAATATATCCCACGGGAATTATAAATAACAAACTGTATTTTAAACTGTGCTCCATAATTAGGTATGAGATAATATCTGAACAAAAAACTGAGCTAGAAAATATAATTAGAATGTGTTCATCATGCAAGTAAAACAAAGTCACACAAAATGGACTTGATTTTAAGGTACACAAAATTATAGGCTATTAAAATGCGGCTTTGACTTGAGAAGACATATCAATTAGTTTACTTTTGGGTGAACTTAAATGTTTTAAATAGGACAGAGTCCAGTTAAAAAAGATTTATCATAAGGAAAAAAGAGAAAGAAAGGGAGAATAGGGTCAATAAAAAATTGGGAGGCAGGTGCCAGCTCACCCCTTTACAGAATAGACAAAACTTTAGGGGTGAAATTATCCATCGACATATTTAGCTTTGGAGTTCCTCCAACTTTTGGACATCAGAGCTACTGCAAACCCAAAGAACTATACACCTTCACGAGTCTCTAATGCCTAAAACATCAACGGTAGAAGAATGTCAAGTGTCTTGCCTGAATTGCAACAACACATGAACAAGATATTTGTCAAAAAAAGGGAAGTGACTGTCAAACAGGATGAGCAAGAGAAGATTAAGTTGTCAAGCAAATGTACTCAAGTTCTGAGAATGTACATAAACTCTAGAATTCTTCAGCTATCTAAAACAACAAGAATCCAGCATCACAATTCTTGCTATCCTATAATTTATTATAATAGTCATTTCCCATATGAATAATAACAGCATAATTTATGCGTGAATATATGTATTATGATAAATTAAAGAATGTGGAAAAAGGATTTGTATTAAATACCCGGATAATAGCACCAAAATGACCCCAACCCCCCCCCCCCCCCTTGAAAGTAGTTCTTACTGTATAGACTATCACGATGTTTATTAAAATTCAAGGAATGTTTCATAAAGTATGGCATGTTGCAATAATTTTTGAGGTCACCTTGTTATATTTATTTGTATACTGATTATAAAAACCAATTCTTATGGTTGGTGTCACACAAATTTAGTTTCATATGCAAGAAAAGAGATGCATGATTATCCTTAATTTAGTAAGATTTCATCTTATCATAGATCTTCAAGATTGATGGTTGAGTGATATATAGGCCAAAGGTATTATTGGGAACAAAATTTTATCTCTTATAAACGAGACACAAGATTATATTTGTATCAAAATTTTAATATAATGAACGAAACTGTCCAACAAGAGATGCATATCAGCGGATAATCTAATACCATTATTTCACCATAATACAATTCTTGAATACTCCTGCAGAGCTTGTCAGTGAACCAAATAATCCAAGGATAACAAAAAGAACATGTGCTTTCGGCACAGGGGAAACTTCTTTTTTCTTTTTGGTTGTCCCCCGGTGTCTCTGACTAATCTGGATTCGTGCACGCGGGGAAGCCCCACTTTGGGGTTAAATGCTCCTACAAAAGGCGACTCCTTTCTCAGGGCTCGAACCCAACGGAGGGGTACTTACCAAACTATCACTACCTTTGGTGGGCAGGGGAAAAGTTGAAAAGTTACCCAAAATGGAAAATAAACACAACCTGACCATCATTAAACTCTTCCAACGCGAAGATAAGATCGTGCATTGTCCAAGCTAGTATAAACACAAGCGAAAAAGTAGAAGCAAAAAACTATTTAAGCAAGTCTCGGAACCCACATTTCACATTATTTCACAAATAACACGACTTTAGACGGGGAAAAAAAGTACAAAAATTCAAAGACTTCTCTGTGTTTTTGTTGATTGTTGCGTCAAATAGATAAGGTATCAACCGAAGTCAAAACCCTAGTACAACAAATTTGACTGTTTAAAGAAACGGCGAATTTCAAGTCTTTTGAGCAGCAACATAAGAAGCTTAAAGTAACAAACAGGCATGTCGTAAGCATTATGGTGTACATGAACGGTAACGGCACTTACCGGAGGCGATTGTACGTCGGATTAGCGGCGAAACGGAGAACGGAATATGTATGGAAAACAGAACCGAAGTGTCGAGAAGAGAGGAAAGCAGTAGCAGAGGCATGCAACTGGCTGAAACTGGGAGGTTTTTATGGAATAATATATAAAAAAAAAGCAACTTATTTATAACATATAGTATGTTATTATTATTTAAAAAAAAAAAATAGTATCAATGTAATTATAAGTACTTTTTCTAAATTCAGAACACATTCTTGAGTGTAGGAAAAGTTATTTTTAAATTTGGAATACGATTATATAGAGCGGGTTTTAGCTTGGTGCACTTTTTCCGCAAAAGATTTTCTTCTTTTTAATTGTTTGTGTTACGAAAGAAACATGAAATTTGAGAAAACAAAATGAGTAAAGTGAAATAAAGGAAAAAATGGTTTTAAACTCCTATAAAAGCGACTATAGTAATTTGATAGAAAATTTATATTTGTGAACACAAATTTTAGGAGCACTATATACATGTACACTGCATTTTGTGTCTAGCTATTTTCATTATACCATTGTGTATTTTTTTTAAAATAAAAATTTAAAGTTTGTTGAAGCCAGATCATACAGTCAAAAATTACAAAATAGTTAGTAAAGCCAGATCAGTAAGTCAAAAATTACTGATAGTTTAAATCTTAAAGTATATTACACTAGATTCGATGTTTATGTCAATAGATAATCTCATGAAAAAGCTTGTTTGCACCTACTACATGTATCACTTTAGTAAATTTTAACTATAAGAGGAGTATTAGGCATAATATAATGAGGGGATCTTATATTTATTAAATAAATCGAGTTAAGAATAAATTAGCAGATTGTCACTTTTTCACTAATTTGAATCCTTACTAGATGAGTTAAACTGCTTTAGTCTAATATTTGAAAATGTATTAAATTTTCTGTTTTCCAACACTTTATTAAATGGCACGTGCAAGTTCCGTATTAATTGCGTAACAATTACAAGTGACTAGCAAAATTAAGAAAATAATTGTGCATGTCATGTAAAAATAGCAAGCGCTAGCCAATTTTCGGATTGATCATTCAAAAATAGCCGGCATTCTCAAGTCATTGAAAAATAGCCACTATTTTGTTATAACAGAGACTGGTCCAGCATAATATACTGGAGATTCGAGCACTTGTGTATCAACTTCCAGCATATTATGTTGAACCGATATACTTTGCTGGAACTCCAGTATATTAACAAAGTATACTGAAATTCTAGTATATTATGCTGGAGCATTTTTCGTATTTTGAACAATGTTTTCGTTCAGATTTATCTTTACATGAAAATTGGCTAAATTTCGATTACTTTTGAAACTGTGGGTATTTTTGAATGACCACTTGTAAATCTGGCGATTTTTTACTTTCCCCCGCATGTCATAGACATAAATTTTAGTAGGCGTTTGGACATAAGAATTGTAAAATTTCAAAAAATGGTGAAAAAAAATTTCAAGTGAAAATGATATTTGAAATTAGAGTTGTGTTTGGACACAAATTTCTTTGGAGTTTTTCAAATTTTCAAAAATTTCAAAAATGCATCTTCAAGTTAAAATTGAAAATTTTATGAACAAACACTGATTTCGAAAAAAAAGTGATTTTTTTTGAAAAATAGGAAACAAAAATGATGTCCAAACGGGCTCTTAATAGTGTGTAACCACGTATATGTAATGTGTCTAGCAACAATAGCACAAGCGTGCAATCATCACATATACACTGTGTGTGGAGATGATCTAACTGTACAGCTAGGTATAGTTAAGAAATAATTTTGGAACTAGGTAAAGCCAGATCAAGAGAATCAAAATGATGAATTATTTAAATTCTTAGACATATCACATTATTATAATAGCATTGGGTGTAACAAAAATACATATTGCATCACAAGACGATCTCTCAAAAAAAGTTTACTTGTGGCAGTTGTATGTATTAGTTTAGTAAATTTAACTCTAACGAGAACATAGCACACAATCAAAATAGGAATTTTATATTCATTAAATGAAAAAAATTGAAAAAACAATAATTAAAAAGTTATTGCTTTTCTGGTACTTTCTTCGCTTATTATAAATCCATTCTATATGTACAATTGTTTTGTTTATGTAGGAGGCGTTAAAATCTTTATTTCTATATTCTATTTAGCAATACTTGTAAATCACGTGTTAATTGATCTTTATTAATATGAAAAATTAACTACAGTAAATTGGGGACATACACTAATGTTAGGAGTTTGTAACCACGTATGTGCAATGTGTTTGGAGACGACATCACTGAGCGTATATACACACTCGACTATTGGAGATGAATCGATTATATTGTACGGTAATAAAGGCACTAATTATTTAATGGTCAAATACATGAGCATCCCTTTAAAGTTATTATCACTTTTCACTTACACACTCTATCTTAAGCCTGTTCCATTTGAACACTTCGACCATATCTCATATGTGCTATTTAGACACAAAAAACTGATATGGCAAGTCAAATGTTCCTCACATTTTCCAAGCGCGTGAAATTGTCCAAAAAACAAACTCCTCACCCTTTTTCTCTTTTTTTCTTTTTTCTTTCCTTTTCTTCCTCTCTTACCTCCTTCTTCGACGAAAATGAGTGCAACTCTAATAGTTCTTTAATGTATAAGTGAACACTGATTCACATGAATGAGGCATAAGGGAAATTATCTCAGCGGCTAAATATTCGAGAACAGCGGCGAGATAGACAGGGGCACCAACGCCAACACGTTCGGCATATTTGCCGGCTTTAAGAAAACGGGCAATTCTGCCAACAGGGAATTGGGGGCCAGCCTTCTGAGATCTTGATGTCGATTTTGACGTTTTTTGGGGATTGACCAGAAATGAGTGCAGATCTAAAAGCTTTGACAGACCTTAAGTCTCAGATCTAAAGCTTTGACAAACCTCCGGCCAACTCCGGCAAAGCTTTGACAGACCTCAGGCAATTTCTAGATGTGCTTTCTCACATCAGAGCTGGGGAAGAAAACGAAGGAGGTGTAGAGTTTTGTGAAGACAAAGTAAGGAGGGTCATGTCGGGAAGATGACGGAATGATGAGGATAATCGGAGAAGATGACGAAGGGGTGGGGCCTAGTTCTTTATTTTATTTTATTTTAATTTATTTAAATTAAATCCACGTGTCCTTGTCTTATTCGTCACTTTGGCGTGTGAATTACATGCATCTTTTGTGTTTGACTGCCTATTAATTTTGTGCCTAAATGGCACATATGAGATATAGTTGAAGTGTTCAAATGGAACGAAGTTAAGATAGAGTGTGTAAGTGAAAAGTAAGGACAACTTTAAGGGGCTGCCGATGTATTTGGCCTTATTTAATATTATAAACACATCAAAATATTGGTATTTTTTGTGGTACATACAATTACATATTGTGAGAAAGCACGAGAGAATTATTGATTAATATTCTATGCTACAATGAGCCATATTTATATGTATACATAACACATAACCTACTCCTTTTACATAAGGGACTAGGACTAATTACATATATTCATATAACTATTCTAACACTCTCCCTCAAGCTGGTGCATATAAATCATATGTGCCGAACTTGTTAAATATGTAGTAAATACCAGGACCAGTGATGGACTTGGTGAAAATATCTGCAAGCTGATCATTCGATTTCACAAACTTTGTAGCAATATCTCACGAGAGTATCTTTTCTCTAACAATGCGACAGTCAATCTCAATGTGTTTAGTTCTCTCATGGAACACTAGATTTGGCGCAATATGAAGTGCAGCTTGGTTATCACACACAAGTCCCATCTGACTAATCTCACCAAATTTCAACTCCTTGAGCAACTGCTTTGATCCAAATTAGCTCACATGTCACTATAGCCATTGCTCGATATTTTGCTTCTGCACTAGACCGAGCAACCACATTTTGTTTCTTGCTCTTCCAAGACACCAAATTTCCTCCTACTAAGACACAATATCCAAACTCAATCAGCATCTGAGTATCCAACGATCTGCTCATAGCCTCGATCCTCAAACAATAAACTTTTGCCTGAAGCTGATTTTATATACTGAAAAATGCAGACAATTGCATCCCAATGACTATCACAGGGAGAATCCATAAACTAACTCACAACACCCACAGGAAAAGAAATGTCAGGTCTAGTCATTGTGAGGTAATTTAATTTACCAACCAACCGCCTATATCTTGCAGGATCGCTAAGAGGCTCCCCTATCCTAGCAGAAGTTTAGAATTCAGATCCATCGTAGTGTCAACAGGCCTACAACCTATCATTCTTGTCTCCTCAAGAATATCTAAGGCATACTTCCGTTGTGAGATCACAATACCTGAGCTAGACTGAGCGACCTCAATACCCAGAAAATACTTTAATCTGTCCAAATCCTTAGTCTGAAAGTGCTGAAAGAGATGTTGTTTCAACTTACTAATACCATCCTGATCATTGCCGGTAATAACAATATCGTCAACATAAATGACAAGATAAATACAGAGATTTGAAGTAGAATGCCGGTAAAACACAGAGTGATAAGCTTCACTATGAGTCATGCCAATCTCCTGAATAACTGTGTTGAACTTACCAAACCAAGCTCGAGGAGATTGCTTTAGACCATAGAGGGACCAGCGCAACCGACATATAAGGCCATTAGACTCCCCTGAGCAACAAAGCCAGGTGGTTGCTCCATATAAACCTCATCCTCAAGGTCACCGTGAAGAAAAACATTCTTAATGTCCAATTGATAAAGAGCCAATGGCGAACACCAACCATGGACAGAAAAAGGCGGACTGATGCTATATTAGCCACAGGAGAGAAAGTATCACTGTAATCGAGTCTAAATATTTGAGTATACCCTTTGACAACAAGATGAGCCTTAAGTCGATAAACCTGGCATCTGGACCAACTTTGACTGCATACACCCAACGGCAACCAACAATTGATTTACCCGAAGGAAGAGGAACAAGCTCCCAAGTACCACTCATATGTAAAGTAGACATCTTGTCAATCATAGCATGTCGCCACCCGGGATGAGACAGTGCTCCACCTGTAGACTTAGGGATGGAAACAGTGGACAAAGATGATACAAATGCATAATGGGATGATGACAGACGATGGTAACTCAAACTGACATAATGAGGATTAGGATTAAGTGTGGACCGTATACCTTTTCGTAGTGCAATCGGTTGACTAAGAGGAGACAAGTCAACAACATTAGCAGGGTCAGGTGCAGGACGTGAATCAGCTGAGCCTAATGCTGGGCACGGACGACGATGATAAGTCAGGAGTGGTGGAGCTGTAGAAGGTTGAACTGGACTAGGTGGTGGAACTAGAGCTATAATTGGTGGAACTGGACTAGGTGGTGGCACTGGAGTTATAGGTGATGGAGCTCCAACTGGAGCTATGAAGGAAGATGAATGGGAGATAGTGATTGAATCTTCAAAACCTCAGAAATATCTAAGTGATTACTTGGACTTGTGAAGTATGATTGGGTTTCAAAGAAGGTAACATCAACAGACATAAGAAACTGCTGGAGGTCAGGAGAATAACATCGATATCCCTTTTGCGTTCTCGAGTAACCCGTAAATATGCACTTAAGAGCACAAGGAGCTAACTTACATTTTCCTGGAGTAAGGTTATGAATAAAGCACATACTCCCAAAGACACGGGGCGGAAGAGAGAACAAAGGTAAGTGGGGAAGCAGAACAGAGAATGGAACTTGATTCTGGATAGCTGAAGATGGCATACAATTAATAAGATAGCAAGATTTAAGAACTACATCCTCCCAAAGACGCAACGGAATATGAGATTGTATGATTAAGGTACGAGCAGTTTTAATAAGATGTCTATTCTTTCTTTCAGCTACCCCATTTTGTTGGGATGTGTATGAACAAGATGTTTGATGAATAATCCTATGGGAGTACATAAACTGCTGAAATGGGGAAGACAAAGGCTCTAGGGCATTATCACTACGAAATATGCGGATAGAAACCCCAAATAAATTTTTAATTTCAGCGTGGAAGGTTTGGAAAATAAAAAGCAACTCAGATCAATTTTTCATAAAAAAGTATTCAAGTGCGCGTGGAATAATCATCAATAAAACTGACAAAGTAGCGGAATCCCAAAGTAGAACTGACCCTACTAGGACCCCAAACATCTGAATGGACTAAAGAAAAATGTGACTCTGCTCGATTATTAAGACGCCGTGGGAAATGGAAGCGGGTATGCTTACCAAGCTGACATGACTCACACTCTAGAGTGGACAAGTGAGATAAGTCAGGTACCATTTTATGAAGTTTTGACAAACTGGGATGTCCCAACTGTTTATGTAATAAATCTGGTGAATCAGTAACGGGACAAGTTGTTGAAGGAAGACAAGATGTGAATCCATGTGATCTTTCTAGGATAAGGTAATAAAGTCCATCTGATTCACGTATGTTATTAATAATCCGCCTCGTACTGCGTTTTTATATAAAAACAAGGTCATCAAGAAATAAAACATCATATTTAAGTGATTTGGCTAAGCGACTAATGGTTATGAGATTAAAAGGACTACCGGGAACATAAAGAACTGAGTCTAAAGGTAAGGAAGGAAGTGGACTTGCTTGACCAATTGCAGTTGCCATAGTTTGAGACTCATTGGCCATTGTGACTGTTGGAAGAGATTGAGAATACGAAATACTAGTGAAGAGAGATTTGTTACCAGAAATATGATCAGATGCACCTGAATCAATGACCCAAGACTCAGAAGTTGAAGATTGTGAGACACAAGTCATGCTACTATCTGTTGGAACAACGGAGGCTAATCCTGAAGATGCTTGTTTACGTGCTTTGTACTGAAGGAACTCAATATAATCCGGTAAAAAAACCATCTGGATTGGATTCAATGCATTGGATCCAACAAATTGTGAGTCTAAGGTTTCTAATACGAATGACATTATAATGTTCACGCCGGAAAAATCAGAAACCCTTCTGAAAATTACTATTAACGCCAGAAAAATCAGAAAATTTTCTGAAAATCATTGTTCACGCCGGAAAATATATAAAAGTGATCGGATTTGGTTTAAATTGGATGCGTAGGCTCGGAATTGCAAGACGATTACACTGTCCAAAAGAAAATTTTCCAAATTCTGGCTGGAACAACCCTGATGCGCCGCCGCCGACAGAACTCCGGCAGGCGCGTGAGGGCACGTGACTGGATATTTTAAGGTGGCTTTTTCTGGGGTTTGGTCGCCTATCTCTTGAGAACCTTTTGGTGGTGTTGGATTTCACACAATACTGATAATTAGTGACTTTGAAGCAAATAGTCACTTAGGTCACCGAAAAATCGCACGGTGACTGAGTTCTTTCTTCCCGGATGTCATTGGAATGACGTACATCAATCTCTTCTCACCAAAGCTCTGATACCAAGTGAGAAAGCACGGGAGAAAATATTATTGATTAATATTCTATGTTACAATGAGCCCTATTTATGTGTACATAACACATAACCAACTCCTATAACATAATGGACTAGGACTAATTACATATATTCATGTAACTATTCTAACACATATATATTCCGACTTAAGTTATTTTTTAAGAGACTAGACTTTAGTTAATTGAGACTTGAGTGTTAAAAGAAAAAGACAGCCCGGTGTATTAAATCCCGCTATGCGTGAGGTCCAGGAAAGGGTCAGTCTATTGTACGTAGCCTTGAGACTTGAGAGTGACCATTTAAAAATTAGCTCAGGTAGTTTGCACTCAATCATATGTATCTGTTAACTCTAGCCCACACAAAATCACAAAGTCGTGTTTACATCAAAATACCTTTGTATAAGTGTATCTTGTACATAAAACTAGTCAAATGAAATACCACAAAAGCATACTAGTTGGGTGCTTCTTTTCCATGTGTTTCATCAGTACTTCTTCTAATTCAACACATTAGCGATAGTTAGTTTTATACCTTAGTATAACATCCATTGGTAGTGACTATACCATTACATTAACGTGTATCTCCTTTTTGCATAATGCACCACCTACTAAAGTGCAGTGTAGTAATATAAAAAATGTCAAAATTAGAATAAAGTAGCTAAATACATCCTCATTATGCGAGATGGTGCCAGTGATTGTTAAATAACTCCTTTCAAGGAATTTGTTTGTTAACACGATGTTGCCAGTTTGTTTTGAAAAATAACGAAGTCTTTATCTAATTGAGTATATAAAACAAATTAATTTAATATTCTAATTTCTCTTACACTTACAATTCTATTCTTGAGTGAGTGTGTTGCGATCTAATTAGCTTGAAATGAGTCTATTAAAACCTAGGAAGAACAAAGTTTACAAAGTCAAAGTCGTAAACAAATTGATTCAAATAAGTTTTAGTGAATAATAGGAAAAGCATGAAGTGACTTAAATTATAATTATCCACCACTTTCATTTATAATTACTTACCTCAACCAAATTCCTAAAAAATAGTATAAAGTAAAAATTATGTGATTCATGATTGGTAACAAACTGACAACAAAATAGTTGTAAAAAGATCTACATTATCATTAATAAGAATTACATACGAGTATTTTATATCCAGTAGAAATAATTTTAGAGGCCTTGAATTTTTGGGGCCTAAAGCAAGAACTTTATTGGCCTAGGGGTGGAACCGCCCTTGATAATCCACGCATGCTTTCTCATCAATACACTTTGACTAATCAGCCTACAACACAAACTTGAGAATAAACAACCTAACTGTGGAAGCCTATTCGGCTGCAACAGATTCCACTCTCATTTTTTCAATATCCTTCAACCCAAAATGAGGCTCAGATGGGAAGACAAACACCGTAGAAGCTGCAACTGAAGGTTGAAAGCCAGCTGAATATCGTATCGAGGTCAATGTAATTTTAGGAAGCTGCTGGAAACCTGAGGCAAGTGGTACAAGCTTGTAACTAAGTACGTGCTCAGACTTTGGCAGAATAAAAGTTGTATCGTTATGACGCCCTGATAAAACAAAACTCTGTGAATCTGCCAACGAATATTTGACCTCCTGAAGAAACTGTGTCTTGTTGGTAACTTTGACGGAGTATGTAAATGGAATTCCAAGAATAGCATGAGGAGGACAATCTAAACTCACGATCAGTGGAGGTTGCTCCACATTTACATCAGGAAGACTATGTTTTGTTAGAACTGCAGATGCTGTGCTACAAGAACCTGATCTTTCTCCATCTCCATGATCCCTTCTCCATCTCAAACACACAATACCCATGTTTAGTTTAGGAAGATTAACCTCAGGAGTGACAGCAAAGACCTGTTTAAACTCTTCTCCTGCCACAAGCAGCACGGGTTCTACTGGGTCCTCACTCTTACTTTTCACATCACAAGTGCTAGCATCAACTGCATCAACAGACATTGACAACAAGCGCAAAGGTACTTCTGTGCAATTCTTAGCACTAACAACTAGTATACTTGTTTCCTTCAGAGGCAGAGATGGTGTTTGGTCAGAATCAGAAGCTGGCTTCGTCTTTGACAGCAGAAGTGGTTCTCTTCGAAATGGCAACAGAAAGCGATGGCTCATTACAACAGCAGTCTTACCTTCAATTTGCAAGCTTTTGTGCACATGAGCTCTCTGTGAGCTAACTTCCGGACTTTGAGGAAAGTAACCCAGTGACACATAAAGCATGATTGGTTTAGGGCGATTCCATCTAATTTCTAATTTGCAGGACCAGGAGTCACCCTCATTCAAAAATGGGACAGAAATCAATCCAAAGGAGGGTTGGATTTTTCGAATGTTATCTGAATTTGCGAGGTCTTCAGATTCTCGTCCAGATACTCCAACAAGCTCTACGTGGAGATTATCTGTTGAAAAAGATTCTGCCTCCCTTGGACTAAGCAAGCCACCACCTCTTGTATCAACAAGGTTAATTTTCAACTCACCCGAGTGGACATTGTGGCCCTTTGAGGTGATAATCACAGGAACAGTAAAGCTCTCTCCAACCAATGCTGGGCCAGAAGAATCCAACTTTAGATCCACTTGTGGGTCTGGTTCTTCAACTTGAACAGCCTTCTGACCCGAGAAAGCCAGACCAGGATCCTTCATAGGTATAGTTTGCACTATGTCTTCAAACTTCCAGAGAGGCAAATCATTCATAGAGGCAGGACTTTCAGCTCGGCAACATATTGTAAAATGTTGACCCCATCTAGCAGTCACATATATGCATTCCAGTTTTCCGCTTTGCTCTACATGATTCAAATGGTATCTCACTTTTAGGTGCAATATAATGATATATGTTAATTAAAAACTGTGATGGATAGCACAGTAGTATATATAAAATGGATAAAATTCAGTTCCTCAGTGAAATATTCAGTTTTGATCAATGGTGGTCCAGCTGGACTTTTCTCGCCTCAGAGGGTCTTAGACAAAGAGATCCCTGCTCCCCTTCTTGGTTATATTGGGAATGAAAGGAGTAAGCAAGCAAGCTGCTGGATAAAGCAGTACCATGGTTATGGATTAAGGTTTTTCAGTTTGGGCAGAAGAGCTGGAGATAATGTAACAGTGTCACATTTGGTATTAGCTGACGACACCCTAAGTCTCTAATTTTCTATGGTGCAGAAAGTCAGAAGTGCTTTATTTGAATCTTATTTTGCTTAACTATGAGAATACTTCAGGGCTTCTAGAAGATATGAGCAAGAGTATTATTTCCATTTATGAATCTTCTTACTTCAAAAAAAATTCCAACAGTGATGCAGCCTTCTAGAGATTGGTCATAAAAGCTAAATATGGACAAGAAGGTCATTGGTGCACAAAACCTTACTCGTCTCAGTATGGAGCTAGTCTTTGGCAAAGCATAAGCAAATGATGGGTAGAGTTCAGCTCCAACACCTCCTTTAAAGTGGAAAATGGAGGGCGCGTCAGCTTTTGGGGTGACAAATAGTGAGGAAATTCTCCCTTGAAAGTTATATTGCACAATTTATTTCAGTTAGTAAAGCATCTACAAGCTACAACAGTGCAGGGAAAGCAACGCTAGATTGGCTTGGAAACTGCAGATTAATTCTGGGACTAGAAGATGGGGAGCATGCTACCTCAACCTGAGTGCATACTTCTGGTCACTGTGAAAGTAAGATAAAGGATAATCCACAAGATAGATGCTTAGTTAGTTAATTATTCAGGTGGATATTCTTTCAATGGGATCAGCTGAATATATACAGTATGATGTGTTCTCCAGGCAAACCTGAAATAGTTCAAGCTTGGAGTTGCAACAAGTGAAAAGAGTAAGTAACCAGCTTACCAGGTTTCACGTCATATGTGAGCCGCAGCCATTTGTTTGTGCGAAGTTCCAGGGTGGGAGCTCTCTCCACCCGACGACCAGGTTGTAGACAGGATATTGCAGCTAAATGGGATCTTTGAGCATTTACAATGACAAAGTTACACTCCGACTGATTAAATTGGATTTCTAATTGATCAATCTCAACATTGAGAGGCAATTGAGATAGAAGGGATAGGGTAATCACTGTTTCTGCACCAGGCTTAACTACTTGTTCATGAAAAGCAACTGAAGCAAGAAGTACTGCTCTGAGGGGACTGACAAGATCAATCTCAAGATAAAGGGGATTATCAGCTGTTACTTTGAGGATACTGTCTTCTTCAGTAGCTGCACTTTCTGATTCTCCTCTGATAACTGAAAACACTTCCTTGTGTATCATTTCTCTCTGAGCAAGACTTGCAGGCCCAGCTGGGCCACAGTCTCTTTGCCCAGCCGCATTAGTAGGTACCGGCAGAGCAGCCATTTCAAGAGAATACTCAGTGAAATCTTTCACAGAAGCAGTTTTCCTTGAGCAGTCTCTAAGGTAACCCAAGACATTCCATAACAAAGTAACCCAGCCCTCCTGTCGATAAAGACTAGCAACATTCTCAAAAACCTCTTTTGCATTACTATATTCACCTGCAGCAAAATATTCTCTAGCCATTTGGAAGCCACAATAGGCAGCCATCCGAGAGGCTTTATCATTGTTGTATGCCTCAAAAGATTTTTTTAGGAGAGCAATAATTTCATAGGAGTCCCGGAATCTCTTTCCTTCAGCCAGAGCATAATGGGCGTAGTCTTCATCACTAAGACTGCAAAAGTATATGAAGAGAACAGCAGGAAAATAATTAAATTGGAGTGAGACAACAAAAATTCCTGAACTAATTTACAACAAGAAAATCACCACACTCACGATTGCATAACAAATGTGTCTCCATGCTCCAGTAGTTTTGCAAACTGACCAACATAAGCAGCAGCTATCACAGAGTCGGCATTCTCATCAGTCTCATCAGCAGCCGCAGACATAGATAGTGCAAGTTCGAGAGAAGAACTCTTTTCCTTCAAGTAATGAGCTGCTAGCTGTTTTAAGTAAAGCTGGATAAGCAAGCATCTGAATAGAGTCGTATGGTTCTTGGCTTATAGTAATAAACCAGGTAAAGTAATATATACAAAGATATAAAAGTAGTTTGTTCTGCCACTGATGGGCTTTATATAAGCAACATTTAAAGATTGAAACATGGTTGCTGCCAGCTTGTTTAGTGAAAGCATGCCAAAACTGCTCCTCGAGGCTTAAAGACGATGGATCTCATCTACCCATTCATTGTCATCTTAGTGAGGGAGCAAGATAGATAAAATCAAGAAATTAGGAGGTTATTGTCATTAGTAATTGAAAATATTCAAATTTATTAAGTCAACTTTTGTCCAACAATGACACCATTCTAACAAGAAATTGGCGGAACCTGCATCCGATATGGGGAAAAGCAGCATGGCATAGTGGAAAGGAAGTTCCATCCTGCTTGGTCCTAGTTTCTCAAATTAGGACGACTCCTGTCTGATACTCACAGTAATGCCTGGTAAATGGCATTTGTGTTCCATTAGCGTTTGACACAGTCGAGGAGTTAACTAAAGGGAGAACTTCAAGATTTGAAAACTTTTCTGCAAAGGAGGAGCGCTTCAAGAAGATGGTTGCGGTGGGCAGAGGATATTAGGGGGGAATCACGTTATGAACTACAAAGAAGTTGTAGATAAACTAGAAGTCAAAATGGATTAAGGATGTAATCATTATCTATTTGCACATAAAATGATAGTTGACAGGTTGCAGAGCCCTTGCTTCTTCACTACCCAGAACTAGGGCTTAAGGTTTTTGTTGAATAAAGTGGAAACCCAGTAAATTATTTGTGTCAGTAGCTAGACCAGAGTCGTGTCAAAGAAAACATCACATTGAATAGATAAATTGACAGAATATAACAGAATCATCAGTTTTGATACTCTCATCAAAAGCAGAGGAAATTAAGCGCCTAAACTAGAACGGAATGAAATTATACTATTTGCTGAAGACAAAAATCACTAGTAATGTGGCTTAGGGGTTAAAGAGGTTATCGTTATCATTAAAGCAAATATCAAAATGTACCAGTTGGAGAAAAGAGTTGGTCGAATAGATACGACATGCCAACACAAAAACATAGAGTTGTAACTGACCCAAAAACACAGGATAAAGAAATCCAGAGTTTAACTAGAGCGAAGAGGAAAAACACTACAGGAAAGATGGAATTAGTTCAAGGATGACCACTTGATCATTAGTTAACAAAAGCTACTTCATGAAAAAAATAACTAGTATTTGAAAAATGGGGAACTGCAAAGCACATGAATACCTTGAGATTTTAATGACTTTACTGGAGCACTGCTGATACAGGTTTGTGAATTCCGAAACTAGTTGATGAGCAAGAATAAGCAGTACTTTATCGACTGTAAGAAATTTATATGTCCAAAAGGCTTTACTTTTATGTTTCTTCTAATTGGGTATTTAATGAAGGACGATATCACGATGGCTTCTAATCATTTCCTCTAATGGGTTGGTGAGAAGAATTGCTATCTCTACTTTCATTAACTTAATTACTTAAAAATTCGTCCAGAAAAGTCAAGGACTCGAGACGTCTTGTAACAAGTGTCTATATGATGGGAACCTTTCTGGGAGAAAGGTATCTGGGATTATTAGATAGTAGCTTAAGTTTATTTTCATCTTCCCTCTTACATAGTTGTGAATTGAGAGCCTCATGTTAAATTTAAAAGCTAAAGGTTAATCTGTTCTCATCCACTCTTTCCTACTTACTCCAGTTGTTGACATTCCAACAAAAATGCCATTTTGACCAAAAGGAAAAGTAATTTTCAAGGTAGCGAATCCTATCTCCATATGCACCGCTCTCTAGGTGTGACATTACAATAAAGAGAGGTGACAAAAGGAGCTGAGATAGACCCAAAATCACATGGAAGGAGTTGTCTCAAAAGATTCCTTTTTTTAAGAAGCAATTGTTATTGCCTCAAAACACTTAATCTCATGGATCAATGTAAACTTAGTTAAAGATACACGATGAAAGTAAAAATTCATAGACAATAGTTGGGATTAAGTCCTTGTTTTTGTGGTTACACTTATATTAGATCCCTTGTTTTCCATGAGTCTTTTCGTTCTGATAGAGAATTGTATGTCTGTGTAAGGATATGTGGGAGATTTAGAAGATCACTAGTTTTGAAGACCACTATGAAAAGGGTCTGAAGAGAGCGGAATAGATGCACAAGATTCATATAGCCTACCCCATCTAGTTCTATGGAGACATAGTTGACTGATCATTTGGTTTACTAATCAACAAGTGAACCACAATGAATGAATAGCTTGAGAGGTAACGCTTTCCAACCTGGAAGTAATAAGCTGAATGAAATTCCCACTCAGTTGCTCTATCAGTAGCATCTGAACCCAAAGGGGAAACATGCTGAGCAGTGACAGAGCTCGTCTCCAGTAATTCAGCAAACACTAGAAATTGCCGGCTTAACCATTCCCAGTGAAGGAAAATAACTTCTGGTGCTCCAACAAGCTTCCTGTAAGAAGCATAGTGCTGGCGGAACCAGGCAATTGCTTCTACAAGTTTTCCACCATGCAGCAACAATGTTGAAATCTTGAAATGCAATTGGTCTGCAACACTTTTGATCTCAATCAGCCTTTGAATAGGAGGCAATCTGGTTGATGTTGCAACTATCTGTATCATTTACAGATATCTATATAAATTAAAAGATGCAAATAACGCAAAAAGTAAACAGATGCAACAGTTTAAGGCTTAACAATAATTAATCTACTGCAACTCAGGCAAGCTGCTAAGTTTTTTCCTATTAAGGGTACTATCACTGTCATGAGCAATAGCAAAATCTTGTTCACATACAAGTTGAAACTGGTATTTACAATTCATCCATGCTGTTATGCAACTATACTTAAGAGAAGATACCTGGGCAACAATAATAAAACAAGAGAAAGGAAACACACCTATCTATTACAGTCAGCTATTTCCACCACATGGATCAAGGTCATCTCCTATAACAGAAATTGCAATATACTGCTCTTGGTGGCTTCTTTGGATTTTTATTTGGATAAGATGGTTCCTTTGGATTCTTAAAGATAGCCAGACATACAAAGAAAAATAAAGGAACCACAATCAAGAAATAAAGTTGGTTCTAATGAAACATGCAAGCAAGGCTCTAACTACTGATAGAAGCTAGTTACTGGTGGACAAGGATGACTACACATTTAAAACTTCAATCAGAAATATATTAACACGGATGAGAAAGATACTGAAAAAAGCTTTCAATTAATTTTCACCAAGATGAATCTCTTCAACATTATTAGGACCCACTCTAATGAAACCACATCAATGCAGGCCACGGAATAGAGGGGTTACGGAAGCGCCATCATTTTTTTTATATTCCATCTATAGCCATTTGTGACTTTGACTACACTACTGTCATCTTCGTAAACAAAGAAAAGAAAGAGCCAAAAGAAGCTAAGACTCTGCTCTTTAAAAGTTCTTTATAATCCATGTCTTCATAATGCAAATGTGCCTTTGAAAGAGGTCTAAACTGCAGTAAGAATCTATAAGAAGATGGTTTGAAATTCTACAGCACAAGCAGATGAACATACTATACCTCTCGCACAGCATGATAGGCGTCCTGATATAGCCTCAATGCTTCAACCCAATCTCTACAGAATTCTGCATATACAGCAGCCTGTCACAATGTTAAGCAGAGCATAATCATGACAGAAGCAAAATCCAGAGGAAAAATGAAGACAGCACAATAAGGTCACAAAAGGTAGCTTCTCAGCATTTAAATAATAACATGAGAAATGATAATGAAATACTCTATCTTTTTTCTTTTTTGAGGAATAAAGAATAATGAAATACTGTATCGTACCAACAAGTTTAGGTAATGCGGAAATCATACTACAAGGACAACACATTAAGCACTACTAAACGACAAAGAGAACCCTTACTTTGAAACAACATCGAATATTCAGCTCGGCAGAATGAAAGTTTTTCTTTTCAATACGTGCTTTAATTCTTCTTCCTTCATCCTTGTAATAAGAATTAGCCAATTCCGAGAACGTGCTTCCCAACCTGCAATAGGTATCTCAAATTACAAACACCACCAGATTCTATAAATCAAATTTAGATAGAGCATGACGAAAGGATTACATGCCTGATCAAGGATTGTTTAAGCTCTAATTCACTTGGAACAAAGATGATAAGATACTTAGAGTCCAGTTCTGCACGCTTTCTGAGAGCAATCATACGGTCTTCACTCAGATCATCTGTTTCAAAAAAGCATCACAAGTGGGTTAAATCCCTAAATTTGTGGGGAAAAAAGGAAGAACAGAAGAAAGATGTCTTAGATAAATCCCCCTCCACCAAGAAAGAAATTGCGAGCCAACTTAGGTATAGTTTAATCATTCTACTTGTCTTTACCCAAATTTCAGTGATCTCTCTGTCTCAAGCACCAATGGAGAGGGAAAAAGAATTACAATCCATAACATGGAAATTCCCAATTATCAGGACTGAGCGCCACTGAATGTGATGAAGCTCGAGAGGTCAAACCATAAGCAGAGCAAGTGTTAAAGTATTTCCCTGTTACTTCTTAAAACTCTTACATATGAAAACGCATGAGCTGAGAAATTTCGATTATATGGCACGTAGTCCATTCATGCAAGAAAGCCATAAAGCAGATAGACAGAGCAAAGTGTTAAAGACTCACCCTTAGAATTTGATGGAGCAACAACCACGACGACCAATTTAACGTTCCTTCCCCGTAATACAGCTCTGTTCATTTAGCATGCACCCTTAAGAAACTCATTTAATGAATCATACATCCATAAACTTGAGAGAAGCAATTGGAAAAAGGACAAAAGAAGCCTACTTGAGGTTTTCGAGATCGGTGCAGACCTGAAGCCACTGAGCTGGATCACCGGAGACGTGATCGGAGCTAAAGAGAGCGGCAACAACTGCCGGAACCCTAGTCCGATGTTTGAGAAGCCAATCTCTCTTTACGATTCCGGCGACAGGTTGAGGCGGAGCAGAAGCGTCCTTTGAAGGCTTAGCGATAATCGAGATCTTCGAGAAATCGGGCAATGCGAGAGCATTTATAGGCGGCTGTTCAGAGTGAAGGTGAGAAGTGATTGTCGCGTGAAGTTCTGGACAACCTACCAGAGATACTAATGCCACCGGCGGAGTTCGTAGTTCTTCTGGATACTCTTCCATTGGTTTTTGCGATGCTTTGATTTTGATGCCGCGGGAATGCACAGTGGTTGACAATGGTGAAGAACTCCGGAAATTGCAATCGGAGCTGATTTTCTGGTTAGTTGACAAGATCTTGGAAGAGATGGGGAGTTCACGGACCGAGTTTGGGGGACTCGGCTGGGTTTGACTCGCGTTGATTTCAGTTGGGAGTTGGGGACTTGGGAAAGATGATTTAGATGTTGGATTCCTGACTTGGACCGGCCCATGTAAAGATAGGCCAGTCCAATGGGTAGATTTACACAAATAGGATCATTTAAGGGGTGAAATTAAAAAATAGCCAGATTTATAATTGGTAATTGAAAAGTAACCACAATTTCAAAAGTAATCAAAATTTAGCCACTTTTCATATAAAGATAAATGTGAACGAAAATACTGTTTAAAATTCAAAAATATTCCAGCATAATATACTTGACTTCCAACATAATAAACTAGAGCCCCAGCATAATATATTGGAGTTCCGACATAATATATTGGTCCAACATAATATGTTGGATGTTCATATACAGGTGCTCCAATCTCCAATATATTATGCTGGAACTTTCCGTGTTGCAGCAAAATAGTGGCTATTTTTCAATAACTTTGCAAAAACTGGATATTTTTTAATTACCAGTCCAAAAATTGACTAGCCCGTGCTATTTATGTCCTTTAAGAATTTTGTTTAAATTTGAAGAATTAATCGAAATAGCCGCCCACTCAACCACTATATTGTGTTTGTTTAGGAACTTGTGTGGTAATTGTCTCGACGCTACAAATCCAAAATGATGGAACATTCCTAGGTTTTTCCAGCTGGACATAGTATACGCGTGATAATCTTTGGTCTATTAATCTTGATAAATTGTTCGTAAGTCTTGCCAGATTGACAGTTTGTGTTTTATTCACAAGTTATGTCGGGCAGGGCATAATTGGTATAAACTGGTTACAAAATCTAGGGTGTGTTTGGTATGAATGAAAATATTTTTCAAATTTTTTTTTTCAATTTTCCCATGTTTGGTTGGTTTAAATGTTTAGAAAATATTTTCCTTATAAACTCATTTTCCTCCAATTGGAGAAAAATGTTATCCTTATCAAGATAAAGGAAAACATTTTCCAAAACTCCTTCTCAGCCTTCCCTGCCCTCGTCAACCCACCCCACACCCACCCACCTAACCTCACCCCATGCCTACCCACCCCACCCCCTCTCTCTAAAAAGGCTTTTCTTTTTCAAATTTTAGTTTTTTTCCCGTCGGCACCAACCCTACTACCCTCCCGCCCCACAAATTCAAATTTCTATTTTTCCATTTTTCTTCACCAACACACTCCCACACTGCTCCCCACCCCCGCACAATTTTTTTTATTTTTACTTTGTTTTTGTAATTTTCAATTTCTTGTTTTTTGTTTTTTCTCCCACCACCCCTCCTCCTTCACCCCGCACAAAAAAATTCTTTTACTTTTTTTTTTGTAATTTCAATTTTTTTTTCTTTTTTCTTTTTTCTTTTTTCTGCACACACACAATCCTCTTCCCCNCCCCCCCCCCCGGCGGTATTTTTTTTAATTTATATTTTCAGTTTTAGTTTTTTTCATCTTTCAGTTTACAGGTTCGATATTTTTCAAGTTCCAAAGTTATGAGTTCGGAGATTTATGTATTTGAAGTTTATGGGTTTAGAAATTATAAAGTTTAGGTTCGAAAGTTTAGCGGTTCGGAAGTTTATGAAATTTGTAGGTTCGGAAGATTGTTGGTTCGAAAGCTTATGACTTCATGTTTATTGTATCTAAATTATTTATGAATACTCTTGACAAGTTATTTTCCTTAATTTGCGTACCAAACACCGGAAAATGAATAAGATTACTGCTTGTTTTATAAGAAAATATTTTCCACCGAAAGCATTTTCCGTTATACCAAACACATCCCTAACGAGACAAGATTTTCCTCTTTACAAGTTGAGTGGGCCGAGCATAACATTGGTACAAATTATTCAAAAGTGTGAGATTGGAAAATTTTGAATTTGTTATTTAAAGGTTTTCAAGACGGAGAAAGTTTTGTACTATCTTTTTGTTCTATTTTGTAAAATTACTTACAAGTTTTTTCAATTTCACGAATACCAATATTTCATACTACTAGTATTTATGAACGTGTGTTGCACGTTAATAACGACACGTGATGATTTAAACATTTATTGTTTACCTAAAAAATGGAGTTAACAATTATACTTGTTTTGTGGTTCTAAAAATATGTGATTTATTTCAATACTAGTAGATAAGCTAGAAACAATTAAGCGTAAGTAAGAAGCATATGATAATCAAACCAGTGTTGTTAAAGGTAACAAGGGCCTCGAGCTCGATATCCTCGGGGTCTTGAGGTTAGTTAGTAGCAATAAAGTTGAAGAATAATCTTGAGCACAACAAACGAGAAAAGCAGAGTAGAATATTCTATAGCAGTGAATGAATCTTACAAATAATTGGGGTCCCCTATATATAGGAAGGAAAAAACCCTAATATGGTACATTTCTAATTACGACAAAGAATTCTATTGGTACAGTTGTATAACCACATAGTACGAATTTGTACGAACCAATCCTGAGATTTGCGCCTTGACCTATATGCCCTTGAGAAATTCCCGCTTTTTCTTGACTGTCATCGATTTTGCACTACCTCGAGGTAGGGCGTATCGGGCCTTCAATGTGCTCTCTTGAGGTATGCATTCTGAGATTGGGCTTCGAACTTTACTTTGAAACCTTCCGAGCTCGGGCTTAGCATAACAGAGACTTCGAAATCGGACTCCTCAATTTTGGCCATATACAGAATAGTCCCCGCGTTTCTTAGAATGAAATGATTAGAAACAATTTGAATTCCCGAGGTCCCTGATGATGATATCATTCCTATGACGTAAGAGTTGAAATGACCGAAGCGTCACATCGGTTCTCTTCCCCAAAAGCATTGAGTGCACGTCAGAGCCGGTCGGTCTCAAGCATCAGTGAACAGTCGCCGCCTTTCTCTATATATATTCCCTTTCGTTTCTTATTAGGAACTTTTTCACTCTGCAATATTTACTCTCCTCTATAAGCTTTCCTTTCACCACCAATTCCTCCGCCATATTAGCTGAAAAACTCGCCGGTTTATTTTTTCTAAAGAAACTATGGCCAAAACTTCCAAATCCATTCCTCAGAAAGAGGGAACCTCCACTTCTACTTCCCGTCCGGCGGGTGGTAAACCGCCAACGCTTAATGAGATCATACCGAATTATTTTTCCTTGAAGAATGACTTCACAATAAATAATCCCCTCGATGTCCCCCGTCGTCGAGAACACGCATCGAGGTACATAAGATCAATCGAGGAAAGGCACCTCGAAGTTGTGAGGAGAGAGTGAAAATGGGGGAAAGAGGTCATTCTGCAAATACCCTCTTGCGAAGAGGACATCACGACCTACGTAGAGGGGTTCCTGAGCGTGTATACATACCCCTTTACCCTGGGTCCCCTCGACCCGCTCGTGCTCGAATTCTGCCAAAAGTATCAAGTTACCTTGAGCCAGATTCATTCGTCCCTCTGGCGGATCGTATTAATGATAAGGTTCTTCGCCTAAAAGGCCGTGATCAAACTCACCCTCAGCCACCTCATCCGATTATATCGACCTCACCATTTTCGAGGTTTAATAAAACTCCAACACCGATCTACCAAGTCTTTCTTCGCCAGTAACAACGAAGTCAGAGATCAAGGATAGATGGGCCAGTTTATCTGGGTGAGGACCATCGACGTTATTCCCAAGGAGTTCTCGTCGTTCCCCGAGAAATGGAACTTCGAACATAAGTAAAATACTTCGCTCTACTTTTTCATAATTTTGCTAAACTTCGCATGATTACTCTTTTCTATTTCCATAGTGGTCCCGTGGATGCCTAATGCGGTCCTCGATCTCGAGGACTGGGTTCGCAAACTGGCTGCCACTTCTACATACGTCAAAAGCAAATGGAAGGATTTGTCGGAGGGCAAATGGGAAGCGAAACACCACGGTATGTGTTATAATATTTCTTTCCTTAATAAGAATACCTTTCCTCATGTGACCTAATTACATTGTCACAGGTATTGGCGATTTCTCCGAGATGAGGTCGCCCCCTCTCGGGGAGGAAGAGAAATCCTCGGCCCCAGAGCCAAATAAGGATAATAGAAAGAGAAAAAGATCCTTGAAGAGCGAGGATACTCGAAGCAAAGCAGAGCCTGCTCGGAAGCGCAGAAAAAACGTTGTCATCAACAAGGATTTTGACTTTGTTCGCCGGTCCATGGACGCTGATGACAACGAAGTGGAGGGTTCGACGTTGGTGACTCGAACCAGAAAGCCTTTCGAGGCTATTAAGCCTTCTGAAGTCGAGGATCCTAGACTCAAAGGAGGAGTTTCAAAAGAGAAAAGGGACGAAGGCCCTTCATCACCTGACTTGGTGACTGCCTCTCAGACTTCGGGAAATACCCCGAAGGTTGCGAACTTCGAAGCTCCTCTACCCGATCAGAGCACCTCAAATGATCTCCCCGAGGCCGTGACAACAGGTCATTCACCGTCATTCCCAGCCTTTTCCGAAGACTAGGCCATTTTCTAATTTTGTGTAAGGGCTCCTTGTGGGGGTATTGTAAATGTACTTTCTATATTATCATGTGAATATAAAGAATCTTTTGTTTCATCTTCGTTTTATTAATTTCCATCTTGTATTTGAAATGAGATTTGGTGTTGTTAATGATCAATCCAATGTATTGGACTTAGAATATAATTCCCTTAGGTTTCGTGTTCGATCAACGATTGATAATAGGTAACCACTTAGTGTTCGATCTTCGAGCTAAGCTTTAGCTCGGGACTTTCGAGTCCGAACCGGGTAAGGTTCCGAGCGTGGTGTGCTTCGGCCTTTAAGTTCCTTAAGTATCAGCCCTTGGGCTTTAAAACATCGGCCCTTATGCTCTTTAGGTTGGCCCTTAGGCTCTTTGATTGGCCCTTAGGATCTTTATATTGGCCCTTAGGCTCTTATATATCGGCCCTTAGGCTCTTACATGTCGGCCCTTAGGCTCTTTTCAGATTGGGTCGATTCGACCTCTAAAATGACTACTATTTTTCCCCTTTCTAGCTAAAGACTTGTAAAAATTTTATTATGCCTTGGCATGTTTTTATATTCGTTTGACTTTTCAATGGTTCGATTGTTTAGAACATGATTTGCAAGTCGATATGCAACGATAGTTGAGTACCTCTTGGGGTTTTCTTGAAGGCTGACATTTTCGAAGCCTTTACATTATTCGGGGATGATTTTATCGAAGCTCCTTTGCTTATCCCGAGGGTAGCTTGATTTAACCGGTTTTTGTCCCATTCTCGTCGAGTGAAAATTGGGTTGCTTTGGCTCGGAGGGCCCTCGATACTTTTGGGTCCGTGGGGAGCTTCCCATGCTTCAAGTAGTCGATGTACTTGTTCCTCCAATCCCATGTTAGGCTTGTTGAATTAATTTCTGCATGACCCTCTTCTATCACCGACCTTGAGAGTTGTACGACAATCCCCGATACTATGTCATCTTATTCAATAGACGAGCCCAAGTTTGCGAGTGCATCGGCATCGCTATTCTGTTCTCGAGGTACATGGACCATGGTCCACTATTTGAAGCGGTGCAATGTTACTTGAAGCTTGTCTAAGTATCTTTGCATCCTATGACCATGAGTACCATGATACTTGAACATTACGTTGGGGGTTCCTTTGAGAAGGATCAGACTGTATGGGCTTGGGCCATCTGGTGTCTCTAATCTTGCTGATAGCTGATTCGATGTCTGAGGTATCGATGTTGAAGTTGTATTCTGATAATCGGGGTGCCTCCATCAGTCCCCGAGTGTCTGTTAAACCCGACCTTGCTCATGAGTCCCCGGGAGCTTTGGCCTCGATCCGCTCTTCGGTAATTTCGAGGTATGTAACGCCTCGAAGTGTTCCTTCTGTCTTTGACGTATGGCTGATTTCTTTCCTTGTTTGGCCTCAGCTCCCTGTCTGCATTTCTTTATTCTTTTGCTAGTATCCTGCTTGGATAACTAAGCCCGAGAGGGATCCCAACTGGTCATCCTCGACCCTAATTTTTGACTGGTACCTATTGTGCACATCCACCCAAGTTACGGCGGGATACTCGATCAAGTTCTGCTTCAGCTGCCTCAAAGCTATTGAGCTTCGTTCATTCAGTCCATGTGTGAAGGCCTGCACAACCCAGCCATTAGAGACTGGTGGTAATTCCATTTTTTCCAACTGGAAACGGGAAACGAACTCCCTTAATATCTCGTTCTCTCTTTGCTTGATTTTGAATACATCGGACTTCCTTGTTGCAAACTTTATGACACCAACATGTGCCTTTACAAATGAGTCTGCCAGCATGGCAAACAAATCTATTGAGTTCGTGGGCAGGTTATGATACCACATCATGGCCCCCTTGGACAAGGTTTCTCCAAATTTATTCAGTAGGAAAGACTCGATCTCGTCGTCCTTCAAATCATTTCCTTTTATACCACAAGTATATGTGGTGATATGCTCGTTGGGATCTATGGTCCCTTTATATTTTGGGATGTCGGGCATCCGAAACTTCTTCAGAATGGGCTTCGGAGCCGCACTAAGTGGGAATTGTTTCTGTACAAACTTCTTCGAATCTAGTTCCTGCAAGACCGAAGGTGCTCCCGGGATCTGATCGACCCTCTAGTTGTATGTTTCTACCTTCTTATCGTTGTCTTCAATCCTTTTTTCTCCTGTCTCGATCCTCTTAGTGAGTTCCTATAGCATCCTCATGATGGTGGTGTTCGTTCCTGACCCATTATTGCTTGATCTTTCTGGGGCTGGCTCAACTTGAGGAGTTGTTTCTGGTCCTGCTATGCTCGGAGTCTTTTGTTGACTCTGTAACTGAGCGATAACAACTTGTTGTGCTTGTAACATCTCAAAGATTACTTGTAGACTAACTTCTCTTTCTTCTCGAGCTTGTATCCTTTGTGCATCAGGTTAGTCTCCTACGCATACACTTCCTTCAATATCAATACCCAAATCGACGTGCAAAACAATGTGTGAACCTACATCGACAGGGTTTGGTGCTAGTGCTACCCCAGGATTTAGCGGTGGCACACCGGCCCCTGAAGTTGTTGCATTATTTTCTCCATGGAACCCTAGATCGTCGTTTCCATGTGCGTTTGCTGAGTTAGACATATTTTAACCTGAAATCAAAGAATCTTTGGACAAGAAAAAGTGTGAAGAATAACGTGTGTTATCAGAAAACTAGCACTAAAATAATCACTATTATCTTTAGCCCCACGATGGGCGTCAAACTGTTTACCTCAAAAATGGAGTTAACAATTATACTTGTTTTGTGGTTCTAAAAATATGTGATTTATTTCAATACTAGTAGATAAGCTAGAAACAATTAAGCGTAAGTAAGAAGCATATGATAATCAAACTAGTGTTGTCAAAGGTAACGAGGGCCTCGAGCTCGATAGCCTCGGGGTCTTGAGGTTAGTTAGTAGCAATAAAGTATGAATAATAAATAAATAAAGTTGAAGAATAATCTTGAGCACAACTAACGAGAAAAGTAGAGTAGCATATTCTGTAGCAATGAATGAATCTTACAAATAATTGGGGCCCCCTATATATAGGACGGGAAAACCCTAATATGATACATTTCTAATTACGACAAAGAATTCTATTGGTACAGCTGTATAACCGCCTAGTACGGATTTTTACGAACCAATCCTGAGATTTGCGCCTTGACCTATATGCCCTTGAGAAATTCCCGTTTTTTCTTGGCTGTCATCGATTTTGCACTGCCTCGAGGTAGGCCGTATCGGGCCTTGGATGTGCTCTCTCGAGGTATGCATTCTGAGATTGGGCTTCGAACTTTACTTCGAAACCTTCCGAGCTCGGTCTTGGCATAACAGAGACTTCGAATCGGACTCCTCCGATTTCGGTTGTATACATTTATTTATATGGAGGAACAATAAAATTTAATTAATATTTTTTTTTGTGTGTGTATAATAAGACAACAATCATCTAAATGCCAAAAATATTATTACATTAGCATAATACATGAATTTAAAATAAAAAGGTCATCATCAAACTTACACAAATGATCAATTTTATCATGGTAGTTAGATAATTATGTATTATAGTCTAAAAGTATTTAATGTGATGGTATCTTAACGACCACTTCTTTGTGTACAATATTTTTTGTGTGTATGTTTCCTCCTAACATTTGGTTTCTCTACCTTAATCAGAACTCTTGTTGTCGATCTTGATATCCCTCCTGAAAGTGCAACACACAATTGTTCGTGGAGGAAAATATATTGTGATAAATAAAGTCCGATATTTAAGATGTTTGTCCTTGTGCTTTATTTATTATATTTGCAAAATATAAACATACTAAAAATTATTTTCACACAAATTTAAAAGGATATTCCTTAGTTTCGAAGACGAAAGTTGAATTAAGGGATAAGAATATACGTAGAAGCACATTGACCAGTATCATAATTTTTGCATGTATGACGTTATTTTCAAAACTTCTATATACCATATGTGTGCTATTACTTATGCTATTCGCATATTTAAGTTTTTAAGTAGCATGACATGCATATTTTTCTTCAAAATCAACCTATATACAATGGAAGATCAACTTAGTCTATTATATGTACGATGACACTAACATACGTAAGAAATAATAAATTTGACAACAAACATGTATGGTAGAAGGTCGTTTGGCATTAAAGTATTTAAATATTCTCATTAGTAGTAATTATTTGTATTATTTTCTACTGAGTCAAAAACAGAAAAATATTTTGTTTTTACTATAAAATTTGCAATCAATATTTTATTTGGTTAATCAACATATTTATTTTTGCTAGCTAAGATATCTTTTTAATTCTATGATGCGATTTGCACAAATTGTATTTTAATCTCATGATAGAAATATTTTTCATTTGATGCCAGAAGTATAACTTTGACAAGCTAACTTTTACAGTCTTTGCTTTTGTCGATTTTGGAACTACTGGTAGTACTTGACAAAAATTACCTCCCAGAACATTAATTTTTCACCAAACGGTTCATTAATATCCAATATATCTCTATAGCTCCATTTGATACTTAGCCATAAGTGCTTCATCCCTTATTATCAACTTTGCTTTCCTTATAAATTTGGCATCATTGCTCTTCTTTGATATATTTGCGATGGTTATTTAAGTTATTTGAAGAGGTATACAAAATCTAAAGTGGGTGGCCTCACAATAAATTGTTGTTGGTACACCACTTGTTATTTTTGCTAACAGTGGCATGCCTCTTGATATGATATTTGCAAGTAATGCATGACATAGAAATACTATTTCGATTCTGCTGTAGGCATCTACAAGGAATAATCTCGTTATAGCAGAATAGACTATTTATAATATAGTCTTGAAAGCTTGTTCTTGTTCTGGATTTAGCTTTGATTGTGCTTCTTTAAACACTTGTATAGCAGTTTGATTCTTAATAATATATTAACTTTTCTACTTTTATTCTAACTCTCCTTTTATGGAATAAATTTATGTACCCTAAGATTTTTATTTTAACTTGAATAATAATTTTACTCATATGATGAATTTAAAAAATAATTGAATTGGATTCCATTGCGAAATAATTAATTAAAATATTTAATTATTTGATTTTATTATAAAAATAATTTATTCTATGTTGATTCAGATCTTAATATTAGTTCATCTCTTATTTTGAATATTTAATCTTAATTATAATTTTATCCACCATAAATTTTATTTTCAAAAAGTAAAAGATTGATATGATATTTCACTTTTAGATCTTTATGTCTATAGAATCATTAGTGGTATAGACTCTTACCAACCATTTTTTTCTCTTTCTTACACATTTATATTCTTAAGATTTTCTTAGTTGTTATTTAATAATTGAGTATTTTCAATATTACACGAAAAGTCGATCAAAAAATATTATTTGAGTAGGAAAATAGTTCAAACATAATATAAAAATATTATCGTGAGGAGTATTCTTTGTCTCAATTTTAACTCTTTTATGCAGTCAATTTAATATTACTTTTAATTTTTTTGGTATTGGACATTATGGAGTGGTGCCAATACAGAGGATTCTGTTGAAATTGATTTTATTTAAATTTCCTACATATTTTTAATAAGAATTCAGTAGAAATTTTATATTAATTTTAATATACTAAATATTAAAAATTAGCATAAAAGGTATTGTAGTCCAAAAAGTAAGTTATTATGGTTATGCCCTTTCCTTATGAGTTCTTCCGTTTACTATTTTAGGGCTATTTTGGCATATTAATATTGTATTTATGCTTTTATAATTATATAGGCTCTCCTTATTCTAAATGGATTTGAACAATATAATACACTGTCAAATTAAAATAGTAGTAGGATATTATAATACGTTTTCAAATTAAATTAGTAATAAATTTTTTTAAGAAGTATATCCTAAAAGTAATAGGATTACATGGCTAAAGATATTTACTTGTTCAATTTATATGCATTAGACAGCCGGAAAGTAATTATACTAATAAAATTCCTAAAGGTAATCATGTAGGATTCCTAACGTATAGTATTATGTCCTAAAACTAATAATATTTAAAGGCTAATATCTAGAATTTCGGTTATGTCCTTTATTATGAGTTATTAGGCTTAATACTATAAAGATATTTTTGTAAAACCGACATTGTATTCATGTTTTTATAATAACTAATCTATACGTTCGTGCGATGCACGAATATTTTTAGTGGCGGAGGAAGTTTGAAGAATGATAACTCACTTGAATTTTCTAGCTTTAAAAATTATACTATACAAATAGGATAAAAATATTTTTTAAAACTTAAATATAAGCTGTTAAATTCCTTGAAAATATTAAATAAACAATCAGTTGCATAGATAATCTGAATCTCAACATATACAAAATTCAATAATCGATTCCTCGAAATAAAAAAAAAAATGAAATATATAACTCAGACATACTCATTAATAATTTTTTGACACAATCAAAGAACAAAATGGAATTAAATATTCCCGCACCCCGAAGTTACGCGATTAAAATGGCAAAGACACTTAAAGAATGTAACAATATCAATTCTTTTCATTAGGAATATTATTATCTATCCGTGATTACCTCTATTGACATTTCAATATCCGCAGGTATAAGTAAGTGCTGATGAGTCCTTACGTTCATGCAATAATTTTTCAAAACTTAAGAAGAGCTAAAAACCAAGATATCAAAAGAAAAATATATGTTGTCAAAATTATCAAAGAGATAACAAAAGAAAATAATGCTGTAAAACTATGAAATATATAGAATACTGCATATTTTTGTACTTAACGATAATGAACAAAATCAAAATAAAAATCAATCAAACTACAGCATAGGACAAACTTTGTAATTAATAAAACAAACAAAACAAAACAAAAAATCAATTAAATCATAGTAGAGCAGTACGATTATAAAAATCAAATATTATTAGAAAAAAAACCTTAATCCTAAAAGATAGACAAAAACAAATTAAATGAGCCATGAAAAGTAGCAAAGCTCCAAAGACGAAAAAGAGAGGTTTTTATTTATGGACTTTCTCTTCTTTTTACCTTGGATTAGACTTTAAATCCTTGAAGTAGTCATACTTTTGGATTTTCTATTGTTATCCAAATTTGTATTCTACTCAAGTTCTAATTAGTTGATTTTATTGTAGGTGATTTTCGATGCACCTTTAATCATTAGATATCATTCTTTACATGAATATTCAAAATAATTATGTGATATAAGTCAGTGATAAGCAGTCTAATAAGTCAGTGATAAGCAGTCTTTCCCGTTCAAAATACAAATTAGAATTATCCTTGTATTCCGAAAAAAATTCCATTGTTCTTCAAAGCAACTACAATATAACATAAACAACTATGTATAGGTCAAAGGTAAATAGTAAGAATGCAATGCCACTAACAAATAGGCAAATTCCGTACTATATCAATATGAACTAGAACTCAATTACAAATTCGGATAACAACTCAACATTCTAACTACTGAAATACAATAAGAAACACTGGAATGTAGAAGTAGCTAAGGATAAAGATAAGAAGGGAATGAGAACTTAGACTCAGAGAAAGGGGGACGAGGAGAAGTAGACACTTTTCTTGACAATATACATAACCCCAATATCACTGATCATATCCTTTTTAACCGTTCAGTTCTTGGGGCTTTTGCATCCATACTCACTTTTTGTGTCACGTTTTAACTTATATCTGCTTTGTAAAAAAAATTACATCCGTACCCGCTTTTGCGCATAACTTCAGCATGCGGGGCTGAAGTAGCAAAAGCAATCACGCAAAACTTCAACATTCTAGTAGACGGGCCTGAAGTAGCTTGCGAACTTCAGCTCTAGAGCTCTAGTAAATGGGGAACTTCAGCTCTAGAGCTGAAGTTTTTGTCTTTGTAAATGGGGAACTTCAGCATACGCGGCTGAAGTTCCCCAGTTATAAAGACAAAAACTTCAAATCCTTTCATGCATTATGTTAGGAAGAATTAATTCTGGCTTCCAAAGGGACGTTTCTTTTGATGAATAAATAGAAATTTTACCTTGTCAATTTTTGGCAATGTCATTTTTCTCTGTGCTTTCACACAGGAAGGATCCATATAAACCAATTATCCAATTATTCCCGTGATTTTATGGGCTATCTTTCAATTGTGCGACTAAATCCTTCAATGTTTCGTAGTCAAATGTTAGAAAATTCATTTCTAATCAATAATGCAATTAAGAAGTTCGATACCCTTGTTCCAATTATTCCTTTGATTNCATACGGGGCTGAAGTTCCCCAGTTATAAAGACAAAAACTTCAGCATACGGGCTGAAGTTCCCCAACTGGGGGAACTTCACCTCTAGAGCCGAAGTTTTGTCTTTTGTAAATAGGGAACTTCAGCATACGGGGTTGAAGTTCCCAAGTTATAAAGACAACAACTTCACCATACGGGGCTGAAGTTCCCCAGTTTACAAAGATAAAATTTCAGCTTTAGAGCTGAAGTTCTCTAGAGCTGAAGTTTTGTCTTTGTAGCTTGTGAACTTCAGCCCCGTATGCTGAAGTTGTTATCTTTATAACTTGAGAACTTCAGCGAAGTTTGTAACTGGAAAACTTACAGGGAACTTCAGCCCCGTATGCTGAAGTTTTGTCTTTATAACTGGCGAACTTCAGCTTAACTGGTGAACTTCAGCTCATCGATGGAAAAAGGAGCTGAAGTTATTTAAAAAGTGGGTACAAGTTAAAAGTTTTTAAGAAAATAAGTATAGATTAAATGGGAGCGATCAAATAAGGTGCCCCGCGCAATTTTTACTCAGTTCTTAAGCCACTACTCAATCAGGATTCAATATTAACCTGGCCAAATTACTTGTTCTCGGCCCAATAACCCTTGTCAACCCAATAGCTATTTTTTGTAACATCCTTGTTGCTATCCTTACTGGGTCGGGGCTCATTCATAACAGACCCTATGATCGTCGACGTATAAATCAGAAAATCATTTACAGTGAAACACCGTGATAGCAAACACTAATTTAGGTAATTTTAAATGTTTGTAAAATCGTGCCTCATGTGGTACAACGTTGGAAAGCCGAAAGCGGTGGTGGTACATAATAGTGTTCCATACACAGTTTTAATTAGTCAACCAAATCCTAAATCAAAATCATAAATATATCCAAATTAAAAAGAAACAGGATTATATATCCTAACGTGTACCATTACAATTGTGTTCTTTCCCGGTGACTTCTTGTATTTAATATTTTAAGACTATTTTCGTCTATCAATATTGTATTCATGCTTTTATAATAATTAGTCTTTATGAATGTGCGTTGCACGTAAATATTCAATCTGTTTAATAATTGCGTATTGATGTCAATCAATAATCTTTATTTTGCCTTGAATCAT